>DWPQ01001738.1:0-11696 GCA_018251795.1 Perichares adela | reverse complement strand
CTAGATAACAATAGTCGGTTTTAGAACAATATCGATTAAAAATATCGATATTCTTCAACCCAAATGACGTTTAACTTTGACACATAAGTATGTTTTAATTTCGCTCCATACCTTTGGTCATTTCATTCAGTTTTAATAAAATTGCGTTGTGGTAGACTACCTACACTTTCGTTTTGGTTTTAAAGTGATGGATATTGTGGATTTCGTAATCACCCTCACTATCAAAACAACGAGCATAGATATTAAAGCCTATAGTTTAGTCTACACGAGAATGATGCTAAAAAAATACTCGTAAACGTTTATATATTATTTTGTTTTGTTACATCTATATGTTATCGATCGAACTATGGCGTGCTCTGAGGAGGCAGCTGAATACAACAGTATTACTGATTTATTGCTTATTACTTTCGGTGGAATAATAGAACGTGATACTGTTTACGCTATTGTTGAGAGCTGTTGTGGAGATTGTAAGTAATTTTAAGTGTTGTTTATGTCCTTGCGAAGTTATTGATATTGCGCTATGATATACGCATAGAATGTGTGACAGTTTCCTGTGCGCCAATTTATTGATCGATTGCAGTCTTTAGCATGTAATTCTGCGGCGCGTCGCATATGCTCATAGTCTTGGCATGGATTGCAGCAGTTTGTTAAAAGCAATGTATATGCATCTTTCTCATAACAATAATTTAGTAACATGATAATATATTCTGTATATTAAATGTGTTTTAATTCATAAGTCTGTCACCACCTGACTTGCCGCACTACCATTTTATTACATTACTTTCTAGTTGGTTATCTTGCTACTTTAGTAAAGTTGTTTTTAATGTCTTACTTTAAAGATCAAAAATTGTATAAAGAAAAGGCAGACTTAATGCTAAAGGGCATTGTCTACCAGAAAACCAAAGGGTAATGTGCAGGCCGTCTGGTAAGTTGTAACAATGACGAAACAACAAAAAGACATGTTTGTAAATGTTATTGAAACTCTCATAATTGTATTTATTAGCTAAATGTTCTCTCCATCAACCTGGGTTGACTGGTAGAGGATGCCAAAAGGCATTAAGTCCACCCTTTGTAAAACCTAGATGGGTCTTTTACAATAAATGAATTTCAAAAAATATAATAAACTCTGTTGTCAGTAGCTATCTTCTTACAATATTTGTTTATAGTAATGGTTTTTTAATTTGCTTGTCATAATTTTTAATTAAGGCACTTGTAAATGTTTGTTAACAATATTACTAGTAATTAGAAATTAAGTTCAAACATCTTCAGATAAAGAACAAATAATTTTATTCAAGTGGTGTTAGTTCTTATGAGTGCATTACAATCTGTGTACTCATAGTGTTGCACATATAAAGTGTTATACATATCTATGAATTTAAAACCATGCTTCATTTCTTTCAGTAAATTATGCAGCCAATACAATTATGTCAATAACAAGTGAAGAAAATAAAAATACACCCCCTTCTTCTGTTCCTGTTCAATGTTCTGATCCCAGCTCAACAAGTTCAGGACTTGCAATAACAAAAAATGAATATAGCAGAAATAACACAACAACTGAAACAAAAGTTGGTGATGAAACTAATAATATGCAAATAACCAATACCAATAACATACCAATGTCAAATATATATCAATCTGAACCTTCAACATCAAATAACAAAAGAACACCAAAACAGGAAGTAAGTCCAGTAAAGTTGGCTAATAACCAAAAATTTTTGACACCTCAAATAAAAAATATTGTCAAATACCATGAACAAGGTATCAAGACTTTGATTCTTATGAGAGGGGCTAGTGGCAGTGGAAAGTCTTACTTGGCATCCAAAATTATAGAATTCACTGTAGGTGCTAAATTGCAAAATTTGCATATATTTAGTACAGATGACTTTTTTATGCATAATGGTAATTATCATTTTGACAAAAATAAACTATCACAAGCTCACAATTGGAATCAACATAGAGCTTTAGAGGCGATAAAGAAAGGAGTTAGGCCTGTTATAATAGACAATACAAACATTGAGTATTGGGAAGTTGAAATATATGTAAAAAATGGTTTATTAAATGGTTACCACATTGAGGTAGTAGAGCCTAAAACATGGTGGGCAAAAGATTTACTACAGTTGGTTAGACGAAGTAAGCATGGTGTTCCACTAATGACCATTGATAAGATGTTAAAAAAGTTAAAGATTTGCTCTACACTTCCAACTGAAATAGAAAACTTACGGCAAGCATATGCCTTAACTTTACCTGAAAATTTACCCCACTCTGGTAATAACTTTGCAACAGAAAGGACAGGAGCACAACAAACAGAGCTTAATATCCAAGATTCAAAAATAATTATTCAGGATAACAACTGCACTCAACTTACAATACAAAAAACTATAAATGATGACTCTAAAGCTGAAATAACTGATGTTCAGAAATCTTTACCCCTTACTGAACACATAAAATATGGAAAGGATGTGAAAAAGAACTGTATTGAAGTAAAATCAGATGAACAACTAACATATGGAACTAAACAAAAAGATAATCTTGATATGAAACCAGTGACTGTCACTATTAGTGAATTTCAAAATATTATAATAGACTCTAAACTAATACACCAAAGTGAAACAAAGAGTGATGATAAATTAAAGGAAAAAGATTCTTGTGCTACACTGAATATATCACAGTCATCTAATTCTATAGACAAAGAAGAAGAAGAAGTCAAATTAAACGAAGCATCTGAACAATCATTAAGCTGTCCTGAAATTAGAAGTAGTCAAATAAAGTTGGAATATGACATGGCTGAATTTGAAAAAGTTGAAAATGAATGGGATAATGGAGAAGCATGGGAAGAAGATACTAACACAAAGAATGCGAAATCTACAACACAATTAAGTTCTGATACAAACGAACGATTACCTAGAAACCAGAGAACAAAAAAATATGAACACACACAAACTTCAGATCACGAAAATGATTGGCGAAAAAAGTATACACCAATGACATCATTTACTGATAAAAATAATGTGTCATCAGTATCTAGAACTGTTGCTGAAACGAAATCTACTGAAACATGTATGGAGGTTGGAGATACAGATACATCGACTGTTAAAAATGGATTCAAAGTCCTTTCTGCAGTACCCCGCGATATAAATGTTAACTATACGCCTGATTTGCTGGAAAAAATACCTGAAAACCGTAAGTTTGATAAAAGTAGTATGACCAACGAATCCACGATTATGTCAGGAACACATAGATGCAAAAATGAGGATAAACATTTTATTCAATTTAGAAATATGTTTAAGCATTTAAAAAAAGACGATTTGCGATACATTTTTGACAATTGCTGTGGGGATGTAAACTGGGCCGTAAGTATTGTTATGGATGGTATGTTAGACAACCAGCTTGGTTGTATTGACTTCCAGGAGCCAATACAAACCGAGGATGATTGTGATGAACCTTGTAATTGTACATCCTTTTACGAGATTATTCCCGATATCACAACAACAGACATAAAGCAAGAACATACTTCTGTTTCATCTAATACTGCCACCTATAATGAGACTTCAAATGCTATAAGGAAACAGAAAAAAGATTCCCCATTATCTGATTCCTCATTAGCATTGAAACGTCAAATAGAGCAAAATATTGTCATATCCGACCAACATTATTCAGAACAATGTTTAAAGGTCAGAAAAATGCGCCGTGGAGTATTAGATAGTGACGTCAATAGTCAAAACCTTAATACAGGAATTACTATGCAAATCCCCAAACAGTCAGATGCGTCTTCTATACTTACAGTAGATACCAGCAACACAGAAGTAGAACAAGATGTGAGTGGACCAAGTACATCCGAAGTTGTTGATTTGGAGTGCAACAGTGATGACGATTCTCCTTTTGATGAAGTTGAAAAAACAATTAATATCAATTTAGGCCATGAATTTCTCAGCCAGTTAGATGCGCTTTATGGAAGAGCGGATATTGATTATTCTGATAATATATTGCCTAGAATTAATATACCAATGTCTCTGCTAAATGCATTAAATGCGTTATGGATGGAGTCGCTTATGTACCAGCTTGAAGTTCGAACAAGGACACATGAGGAGATGATTAAACATGACGAAGAGTTTGCCAGGTCAGTTACATTTATTTGACAATGTTTTTGTTTCGGTAAAAGAAACACTTCAAGTTTAGTTATTTTATTGTTTTATCGTTTCTTACTGCCATATTTGTGGTATCGCAACAGGTAGAAGCAGTTTTTTATTCATACATGCCGTTTAAAAATGATCAATAATATTTGTGGTAAAAAGTACAATTATAGCATCGTCGGTTTAAAAAAAACTGGCAAGGCGACTTTTTTTAAATTATTGTAGCAAAGTCTAAGTCTAAGATTAGTCTATGCGTGGTTTATAGATTTCACCCTAAGCTTAAAAAATAACAAGAAGAATTCCATTCCATTCAGTTGTTCGCCCAAAGTTGTTTATGGTTAAGTTTACTCTTTATGTACCTACATATATATTCAAAATAATAAATTCAAACTTCAGTGCGTTTTTTCCGCTTCTTGACGTCTTTGAACACGTCGATGATACTTTGACTGTGACCACTCACCAGGTGGCCATCTTCAGGTTTCTCGGATACCGAAACAAAAGAAAACTCACGTAGGTTGTTTGTTTGTTTCTGATGGACATTCTGCTGTTGGCCCTAGCGGCCTTTACAACTTCACGCGGACAGAAAGGCGAGCTTGGAATGCTCAGCCAAATTCTCATACTCACATAGGTATTACCATATAATAGTTCTGTGGATGATATTATTGCTAAAGTAGATAGATTTCAGAAAATAATTGCGAAAGAAACAACGCAAGATTTCATAGCACATATTGGTTGTGTTAACTAACCCACATTACATATTTGTATTGTCTTATTATTTTTGGTTATAGGGCGCTGTCAATGGAAGAATTAGAATTGTCTAGATTGGGAAAAGAACCAGAGGTACCGGATTTTAAAGAGATAATGGACATGGAGTTTGCGTTATCGTTATATCGCAAGGATTGCGACTATCTTATGCAAAAGGATCGGCCAACAGACATAGCGACAAAGCTCTCTTCAAAGAAACTGTATGATTTATTCCCCGAAATACAGCAAAACTTGTTAGATGACATATTGATGGCTCACAATTACGAATTTCGGACCACTGTAGAGGTGAATAGCTCTGAATATTTATAGCTTAAACTAATCAACATTTTTTAAAATAAAAACGATAAGTTATACTAATGATAAGATAGGGCCGAATCTGTTAATAATTTTTTAAACTTCAATGTTATACCAAAATTTAAATAATCTACATTTTCTATCTTTATTAATCTTAAAAAGTATTGGGATAAATCTGTAAATAATCTTTTTGAATAGCACCCTCAGCATTATTTTTTATTAATAATTCTTGTCTATCCAGTTCCAGTGCTTACTAATCTTGAATCCTGCTTCTTATCCAGATTGAATCCTCGACCACAATTTTTGAAAGTTATTTGCCTATTAGAAATTTATTATCACTTGCTTCAGTGAAGGAAACATGCATACTTGAGATTTACATGTTTTCCAACGTATGTGGAATCTGCCAATCTGAGTTTGGCTAGTCTGGTGGAATAAACCTTCAATGTGTCAGATAAGTATTAATTGTGATGATGAAGACGCATATAAAAAAAATAGAGGGCTTTGCAGGATTCGAACCCGGACTCTTACAGGAAACCGTTCTTTACAGGTTACCAAATAAATTATTAACTATCAGTGTTTCAGTGTCTCATAAAATGATCATGGATTTGAATGTGGTTTTAAAATAATGTTATTCAGGTTGTACTGGAATCTCAAGGCAGGACTGATATAACACAAGAACAAGATGGCGTCAATAAATTTATTATGGCACAAGAATTACAGAGGCAGGAAAATTTTTTGACTACAGAAAAAAAGGTATACTATTAATCGATATAAATTTTACAAACTCATACTTACGTCCTGAAATGTTCGCACTAGAACTATTAGTTGTTAAATAACTAAGATTTAAGAACGATATTTTAACTGTCACTTCAAAATATTTGTTTTAATGAGCACACATGACCTTTTACACTTGAAGAAGGGAAATCTTTATAAGAAAATGACTTCTCACTAAAGATGTATTTTTTTCCATTAAAGTCCCATCGGCATACAACCGGTGCATATGGTATGGTAGCAGCGTTTTTAGTTGCCTAGCTTTCTTACTTGACTTACCAAAGTCCTTTTACAAAAGCCTTTGAATAGTTAAAAGCTCAGTGATGTCAAATAGAGTGATAGGTCTGGCCTACACCTCATCTATCCAGCAAGGTCTATAATGTATAGATGTTTTTCTTGGAACTCAGGCTTAATATCTATAGTGTACTTTGACTTATACCAAATTTTAGTTTAAAGCTAAGACAGTTTTCATATTTATAAATATTACTTTGACTAAGCTTAAGCTTAGTGTAACTTTAGTGCACAAGTCTTACGAACATCTTACACCTATAACTACAAAAAATTGTAGTCCATACTGCAAACCAAATTCTGAGATAAGTCTAAGCATGGTTATAGATTTCACCCTCATACACCCCATAGCTTAGGCCTGAGCCCCTAGACAAAGATCTTAGCGGTAACCGTTCACGCTCACGCTATTTTAAAGATGAATGGAAATGATAGTCCCTGCGGAAAGGTTTTTGCCGTGATAGCACATTATCTTTAAATTAATCACATAAGTTACAAATATCTATATAGTATACTAGCTGACAAAAAAATAGGGGTTCGTGATAGAAAAGTGAAAATTGGGAGTTGTATGTATTTTTTGCTGCCACATCATAAAAAATATATTAAAAAAATATTTTCCATGAAATGAAAAAATATTTTTGGGTGTAAGTCCCCCTTATAACGTAAGGGTATAAAAAATAGTTTACAACTTATTCTCAAACCTAACGTATATCCAAACAAAATTTCATAAAAATCGGTCAAGCCGTTTCGGAGGAGTGTGTACAAATTTGTTAAATAAGATAAATAAAAATGAATTACAGAGGCTTATGGAACAAAGAGTACCCAACTTAGCCAACAAAGTTGACATGGCAACAGTGAACAATTATCGTCAGAAAGCCAAGGCTCATCTTGCAAGCTGGAACAAGTAAGTAAAACTTAGTTTACTATGAAAATTTGTTGCCTTATTAAGTGAGTCTTACACACAAAGGTATAAAAGGAGATTTATTATGAGTACTATCAAGGGTATGTGTTAAAATCATTAATGTACGCTTTGTAACTAATCCATAAATTTTTTTGTACATTTTTAAACATTCAAAATATTTTTTTATGGCTTATGAGTCAGGACTTACATTCGAATTCTATTCAGTATGTTGGTTATGTATTGAATATATTTAGATATTTATATTTAGATACTATGATACAATATATGTAGTCAGTACTTTTAGTTCTTTTTTTGCTTTTTTTATAATTTATTATTGTACATACCTTAAACATTCATCAACGACCATAGGCATTAATTTAACCCATGTAAAGTTAAGGTTAAGGATTTGCGAAAAGTTCAAAGGACTTGTATAAAAAGTATAAATAAATTGTTTCAGAAATTATGGAAAGGCCAAGCATATGATGAAGAGAAATGCAACGATTGCGAAGTATTATAACGAGCTAGCCGGGTTACATTTGTTGAATTATGAGCAGGCGAACAGCGCCGCAGCAGTAAGCATAATGCATGTCAGTAATTATACGTATTACAATCCATCACTGTCCATTTCACAGTACAAATCTCTCATAATAACTAAGGTTTGGAACACACTTCTATCTTCTACTACGGCCTTAAACCCTCTCAGTGTGAGAGGAGATATCAAGCCCAACAATGGGACAATTATGGGTTGTTATGATGTAGCACACTTCATTTCGTTAAATTTGTCACGGAGCTCCAATGGGTGGCAATAACCAGTTACCTTCAGAATATACCTATTTTCTGATTACATAAAATCCCGTTTGACCCAGCCAACATAAATAAAACTTAATTTTGTATTGCATCTGTTGTGAATTACCTTTGTGAATTAGTTAGCTTTGGGGTCAAGAGTGGTCAGAACTGGAGCTCCTGGCTGCTCATTGCCATCCTTATGACCATGGCAAACCAAACCATCCAAACAAAGGGTAACTTGAGCTGTTATTACTTCTGGGATGAAGCTATTGCAGGAGAACTGGTGCGTTCAATCGACTTCCCAGAACTTCTGCATATGCATACCCTATTGAGTAGATGTGTTCCCAGTTGCCCCCGAGGGAATTGTCACCCGAGGAAAATGGGAATAAAAATTCCCAGTTGCCACCGGCGGCGACTGGGCAGTCTTTGCCCCGACTTCAGTTTCGCTGTACATTGCTTGCATGTGTAATAATGATTAAAGTGTGATAACATCACAGGTGTCGACGAAACCCCGTTTCGCTGGATCCCTATTTTTCGATTAAATAATTACAGTCTAACCTAACCTGACCAATCTGAAGCTCTTCTCCCTTTAAGAATTCTTAACAAGAAACAAAGCAATGTATATCGAAACTGAAGTGGGAGTATGACTTCCCAGCCACCGTTGGTGGCGTCTGGGAATTTTTATTCTCCCGATGGCAATCGACACGGGGGCGACTAAGAAGAGCCATTTTTGTCTGACCAATGCCGTAGATTTATGAAGATAGTAGTGTGATTTTCTGCTACCTCCCGCATTATTTTTTAGCTTTTAGTACATTATCTACATCTAAATTATATATTTTTTTCAATACAACCGTTTAGCATGCTTCATTTATTAGAATGCTTTATTTATATTATAATTGTTTGCAGAATTCAGTAACTAATGAGACTGTAACTTATGGACTTGATATTCAAAAATAAGATTATAAAAACTACTGTATTTTAGATTCATGCACGGGACAGTGGCAGTGATGCAACCCTAGATCTTCATTTCCTTCACGTGGACGAAGCAATAGTTGCTTTGGACATGTTCTTGGACGCCCACATCCAACGCTTTAAGATGCCGAACGAACGTGAGCAGAGATATCCTTCGGTGTACGTTATAACAGGCAGAGGACTACATAGTCCTCGTGGCCCGAAGATAAAACCGGCAGTGAAAATTCATCTTGCTAGACGTGGCCTAACGTAAGTATGCTAACATATTTTCATGCTATGCTGCAGACTAATTACATGCATATGCAATGCCCTGTTATTTATTTTGCATCCTTTTAATATTAAAAAACATTAATATCATCCTTTTATATTTATTACAACGCATCTTCAGTCCATCCTTGTAAATGTGACAAGCATTTCTTGAACTAGAGTCGAGTGTTGTTGTTCAAACAAAATTAAAATCTTCGTTCTGAAATACATATTCAAGTTCAATATTAATGGGTTGAACTAACAACTAAGCATTAAGTAGAGAGGTTGAATTTAATATCTGCGCTAAAAATGTTTTTAACAAATATTCAGGTGTATAGTGTTTTTGCTGGTTGCTTGGTTTAAACAATATTTTGGTCACTTTAAACAACTTTGTTAGTATGGGTATTCATTATTTAAACAGGCGTTTCTCAGTCTAAGTATTTCATCAAATAACCTTTTGCTTAAATTATATTTTGGTAGGTATAAATATTCTTGCGTCAATATTAACAATCATTAATTAATGTAAGTATGCTTCTTTTAGTTTAATAGTCTTTAATTAAATGACCTTTCGCTGGTTTAAACAATTTTTTGGTCAGTTTAAATTACCTAGTGTAAGTGTAAACAATTGTTATTTATATAACAATGTTGCCTTAGTTTTAGAGTCTTTCATCGAAATAATATTGGGTTCCTAAACAACATTTAATTAATTGAAACAACAATTTAAGGCTATTAAATAAAATTTCGTTAGTTCAACAATCTTTTGCCTTTAATTATTTGCCTCTATAAACAATTTATACTTTAGTAAAAAAAACACTTTAATCTGTCTCGTTCTAATTTTGATAGATACTTTCCTTTTTAATATTTTAACGTTCAATTTAAAATATAAAATCATTTAACCATTCAGTTTTATTCGGTGTATGATTAAAACACAACACAGTTTATTTTTACTGTTTACTTTATAAAACTTGAACAAATAATTCTAAAGAAATTTTTAATGATTTTATATGACCTTATAATTATATGTCACCGCCATTACCCGGAAATAGCCCAAGAGAAAAAAAATAGTGTTTACGCACTTAAAAAACAAATAAAACATTGCCATATTCTCCACAGCTTAATCATAAATTGTATGTACACTTTGTACTGAACAGTAAAATATTTTTCAGTATTTACTTTTATTTTTCAGTATTCTGAATGTATGCTTGCTTTGATATTGGCTTTTCGTTATTTACAGTTGTAAAGAACTCAATCCTGGGCTGCTTTCTGTTAAAATTTGTGCGCAAGACAAATTGTCGTACCAGTTTCTCTAGAGGCTAAAATAGAATGATCTGCAGAATGCTGTAGGTCCTCGCTCGGCGGCCAGCGTCAGACACAAGTAACACGTGTAAATTATAAGTAACGTATACAAGGGGTGCTTGAAAGTCCCAGATAATTTATAGTAGGTATAACTGTACCCAATTAAAGGGGAGCTGCACAAAATGTCATCTGCGGAAGAAATAAGCGAACTATGTCCTAATAATGAATGAATGAATAAACTATGTCCAAAGACTTTAGGACCGGACTTTACATAACTATGGCTTACATTGTGAGAACAAGAGTGTCTCAACTCGAAACTTATGTTTTTTGGGAATTTGAAGAAATGTATTTCTTTCAGCTTATTACTTTGAAAATAAGCTATTGATACAATTCTACTTTTGAATTAAGACACTCTCGTTCTCACAGTGCAATCGAATAAATGTGTGTCCTAAACATAACTAACAAAGTTATTATTGACTATGCCAACATGTGTGATGGAAAATATACCTTTTCTTACTGACATGCAATTATTGCACATTGCACTAAGATTTTAAACTTACCTGATACAATTACTGTTGTCACAGTTTTATCAATGTAGATACTTCTATTTTTAAAGTACCTTTAAACACTTTGAACTTTTGATAATGACGTAATCGTCTGAAATTTTTATTTTACTTTGATTAAAAATAATTATAAATTACCTTTGGTTGGATTATGATTTGTTGTGTTTTCTTAAATGTTTATTTTTGTTTTACGCCAATTGCTTTATAATTGTGTTAACTAATTGTTAATTTGGATCAGTATGATTAGTGGAGGGATTGATTTTGTCATTTGTTAAATGTTGTTTTGTTTGTGTTTGAATTTGTTTCTACTAAATTCACGGGACTTCCTTCTAGTCTGATATTGTCGTTTTGGTATTTTGGGGTTTATTGTTCTGAATATCTTTGGGTGACTAGATATCATACTTTCTATAAAAGTTCGGCTCTAAAGTTTCAATGGATTTTAACTACAAATTTGGAAAAAGGAACTCCGAACTTAATTCTAAGTTTTTTAAATATATTATATAGCACAGTGTGAAAAAAACCCTCATTTTACGCACGGTCGCGACCGTGCGCGGGTTTGTAACATACAGTGCTATAAATTAATATACGGTACTTGTGACCTACGTGGTCTATCATTGCACTACGTTTAGCACCACTTAAGTCGCTCGTATCGTAATGTACTATTTTAACACGCTGTGTGAATTGTAT
>DWPQ01001737.1:0-11701 GCA_018251795.1 Perichares adela | reverse complement strand
TGTACGTGTAATGTTTTAATTATTGATTTACTGTACTTTATAAGCATTATTATTGGAAAATATTAGCGTTCTGCCCTTCTCCTACACATAAACTATAAGTGTGCGAAATTTCATACTCCTCCGCGCAATTTTCGTAAAAAAGGATTGAAAGATTTCGCTTCACGTATTTACCAAGAATCCTGCCTTTAGGATGAATTAAATTAATTCTTGAGTTCCATATCCTTGACTTGGCAGGGTAGGACCAGGTGTCCGCTTAAATTCCCGCAGTAAATTAGGGCCAGGCGAACGTTTTCTTTGCTTTGTCGAAAAATTTACAAGTTGAACTGTTGTTTTAACAGTTTAAGTTTATTGACGCATTAGTATTCAGATAAATTATAGGTTACATCACATTTCTGAACTATTCCAAAAGTACATCACCGTAAAAAAAAATTTGAATGACGTTAAGCGCATTATATCGACGAAATTTAAAAAATAAACAGCAGTTTTATATAAAAGCATTTATTTTAAAACAATGTAGGTAATATACTTTCTGATTCTTGGCAAAACAGTCTCACATAAGCAAGTCAACATTTGGCCTCTCTTAATAATAAACATAAGACTATAACATGCGCTGCCACAACTCAAAATATTAATAAACTGAAATATCAGATAAATAATCATATAAAAGGACACATTAAAAAATTATTTGTCTATAATAACAGTTAGCATTGCATCTCGGTTGAGCATCTTACATTTACTTGTTTAATGCAGTTAACTATTATTCTAAATAAAACGTAATTAATATTACTAGAATTGACTCACAATATTAGCAATATATAAAAAAAAACTCTACAGTTGTACCTAATTAACATTTTCTTCCATATGCAGACAACTCCGTCCACAATGAGTTTACATATATAAAATTTGAGAATAAATGCACAACGAAATAGAATTCACATTGCCTTCGTCTTTTTAAATTACAAAAATATTCAATATAACAACAATTTGGAAATAATCATAACAGTTCCTTATAAACAATTTGGAATAACATTGCACGAGCTCAAAGCTAAATGAATGTGCATCGTAATGTGATAAATACATAATATTTATACAGTTTGTGTACACACCAACACAACTCGTCCAGTGCACACTGCAACAAGTCATCGTTGGCTCACAACTGGTGCTACATGGACTGTGGACATCGACTGAGATATCCTTATAATAAATTCTGAGAAATAGTAACATAATCACATAAACGTTCTAAGTAATGGTATCTTTGACTATAATATCAGCAGGCCTCGATGGTAACGACCAACATTCACACAACATAGTCGCTGGCAGTGCCCCGAGTGGTAGTTTAGTACCTAACTCTCAAGATTAACGGACTGTTGTCACAAATAGTTAAACGCTACCGAGTCCTGTATCTAAAGCATCACCGGGAGCACAGCATTCGAATGGTCTCACATAACACACGCAAATACGTATTATTTGCAAAATATTTTAATTGAGAGTATTTTACAGTAAGTTTATCGTAATATAATAAATGTATTTAACAATATACAATACGTCAACTACATTGTGTGAAAACCTTCAATCCCCAGTGTTGTATTGTATCGAAATGATTATTTTCACAGCACAGGAACAAACACATTCTGGACTAAATAAAATCTGAAAATTGATAACAACATTTTTTTAAGACTAGCACATAATTTTGGCACAACACTGTGTTCCTCTGCCACAGCGGCATCGATGTTGTTCTTATTAAATATATACACTTTAGCTTTGATCAGATAAATATAAAAACATACATACGGATACATAAGAATATCGTAACAAGGGTTCCTTTAAAGGCGTACCGATAAACATTTTGTTCCGATCAATACGTACAGTAAGCAAGCAAAAGATAGCTTTAGCATTTTTATTAATATTTGTGCCCAATGTGTCATGTTCGATGTATCGTTTCTAATTCAGTTATGAAACCCTAAATCAGTGACTGATTATATCACTCACCGTTTACATGGACAGCTGCCATTACAATTACAAAATGCAAAATAATGTATATTATTATTTAGTAAAAAAAAAATTATAAATAATAAAAAAAAACTTATTTGAGTAAATAAATTCTCTTGTTTCATTGCTCATTCAGTGCTATTAAAAGCAGAGTGTAAAAATAATAGTCGTCGTAGTAAATTAATAGTCAAATCATATACAATTCAAAAGTAGGCGTGGCACGGTCGCTTTCAAAACTTAATTTTCATCGACATATTTTAAATTAAATTTTTACGTCTGTGGCATGTCGTGCAATCAAAACAACAGCGTCAAGCATCACGTTAAGACGTACAAAGTAACATTTGTATATTTGGATTACTGGTCTCTATAAATACATTGGATAGGCAGTACCTGAAGATTTATTTCTGTAGTTGTATTCTACTAATTGACAGGTTTAGGTGTGGCCTTTAATGCAGCGCCACTATACGGGATCCTTAACAACAAAAATGTCAATTATTTTTTATCTGTAGTGTTCTCAAAGACCTGAATGCAAACAGCTGGAATCAACGATTAGATGGCGGGAAACGCCACAAACAAAAATGGCGGGCAACAAATTATTAACGGTAACATGTCCAGTGTATTTATACAAGAGAGACGAAGATAAGTGATTATTATCCATTCCGTCATCCGTCAGTCAGTCGGTACCGATCCCGTCGCGGCGACCCCCGCTCGTTTATTTTTACACCCTGCTACATTGAGTATTTTACCGCAACAACATTCTTATATCCAAACAACAATACATACCTAACACTTTCCCTGTATAAATATATTTATAGTCTTGTAAAAGAAACCTTTAAACCTCATAGGTCATTAACACTACGCGAGAAATTACACAAGAGCATTAGGATACAATATATCGCTACGAGTTAACTTATCATTTGGCACTAAATTAACATATTGCATCTCGAGCATTCGTCACAAAGTATTATATACTTGAATATTCTCAATAAAATTTTCCCTTTTTCTAAATTACATGTTAATTTCTTTTTTTTTATATATATATAATTCTCTAATGATATAATTTTCATTGGGCCAAACCTTATTAACTTTCAGTGTGAATGTGTGAAAAGACTATGAAAAAAACACTCGTTAAGATTGAGCAAATGTGTGTAGCCGATTTCACGTGTCGAATTACGAACAGTGACGGGAGACGCCGACAGGAATGGCCGCGCAGTCCAAACGGAACACTCACGAAATCAACAGACAAGACAAGACTTTCGGCAAGTTAAATTTGGCAAAATTGAGCATTAAGACTTTCGATTGGCATCGTTAAATATTACAAGTGAGTAACATTTTAGTACGTAGCTCTGCGTCACTACTACAATACCCTAACTCTGGTAACTGTAACTTACATATAGGTACACCAATCTCTTACAAATGATCGCTAAACATGTGCAGTGTACTGTGTACATGACGTTATAGAAACAGGCAGACGGACGGACAGAGCCACCCCACCTGCGACCTGCGACCTGCAACCTAACACATAACCGTCGCACCTAAACCCGCGCCGTTTCACAAACTAAACGCCAGGCTTTCTATCACATTCCATAGCCCATAGACAACCGACACTTCGTTGTCGATAACGAAATTAGCGACAAATGGAACACTATATCACTCCATATAACCTCTGTCCGCATGAAGCTGTAAAGGCCGCTGGGGCCAACAGCCAAATGTCCATAAAAAATTACTCCATACGTTCGAAAACTTCATAAAGTTTGAGAGTGTCGTAAGCGACGATGACTTGCCACTTCACATAAGCCGTTGTTGAATTTCGTAATCGCCAACAAAATGTAGCGTCCAGACTTCCTTACCTTACGCCCCACTCGTAACCTCTATCTACAGTTGGAATCGAGTCCATCTTAAAAGTTACTACTACACTACGAATTTGGAAATAAATAGTATCTACTTAACCTGATGTGTGTGTAATTACGAGCCAACTGAGCTGCCAGCCGCCCCTTACCCCTAGTACGTAGCTTCGTTCCACCCGCGGTACCCTATCTCCCTGTTTCTATAAACCTAAGCGACATGACTAATATACAAAATTTTGTAAAATTAAGTGATATGACGTTTTATATGTGACTCGTAATTATTATGAGGATTTGATCATCGTTCAAAAGAACTGTATAAATGATCGTGGACTTTAGAGAATTCAGTTATTCACTAACTACCTTTAATAACAACTCGGTTAAAATAGTATTTAAAAATTAAAAATTCATATCTTTATCAAATAATAGTTATTGCTTACGTGATATGACAGATACATCCCCGCAGTGCGCGGCGACTTCCTCCCCTCGACCGCCGGTGCGCGTGCGCGTGCGCGCCCGCCAGGAATTACGTTATAACTCTTACATTATGTATTATTTAAAAATATGACTCCATAATAACCATCACGATCACAGCTCTCCGAAGACTTTACATTATCCCAACCAGACGCACTCCAAAATAAATTCTTTTTACAATACACCTATAAAACGAAATGACTATAATATCTCTATGTTACTTCTAAAAATTATGCCATTTTGATATATTCACTTTGCGATTGCAACGGTCCCTCGTACAGCACTCAAATACCTCATATACAAACATTAACAGAACGCTGAATGCGGCTCGTCCGACGAACGAAGCGACGACTCACTATCCACGAAATTAATTTAGGAAATAAGCGGCAGTGTTTCGCGAAATTTCGTGCAAATAGAAACCTAACTACAAAAAATGTCTTAGGAACCTGATAAATTATTGCTAGACCTTCGAGGACGACCCCACGGTACTCCGCGCCCCGACGGCGCCCGGCCCGGGGCAGCCCGAGGCAGCCCGGGACCGGCGCAAGTAACGAGATAAAATCTTATCAGTAGCCAATAGAAAAATATCACCTAAATAAATATGAATATTTGACACGGGCGACTCGCCGGCGACGGCGCCGGGATAGTTTCTCTTTTTTGGTAAAAAATAACAAGATTATTAAATTGATATGCAACACGCGCGGCGAATCACTGCGGCGCTTCGCCCTCCTCCCCGCCGCCCGCCTCCCCCGCACCGGCCTCTCCCCCGCCACCGCCGCTGCCGCCGCCCCCGCCGCTGCTGCAAGGTAATGAACCGAACCGTTATTAAGTATAGGAACCAGTGGTCTTGAGTCAAACTTACCAAACATCTAGAGGAGGTATTTAAGGTCGACGAAATTTTGCCCTATAATTATGTTATAAACACACCGAATACTTAACCATATGTGCACATACGAAATGAAACGATGAAAGAGATATTGGAAAATTGTTGATCATCAAGAGGTTTTCCGGTGACATAAACACTTATTTTCATTTATCAAACCAAATGATGACTAATTTCTAATGCGCTCTTTGAACAACTAGGGGTGCATGCTGGAATTGAACTCACGGAAGATCTACACACCACTAGTATTTAAACGCTACGACTGCTTAAACGGTGTCTGTATAATATGAAAACCGTAATAACTTGAAGATAAATTAAAAGAACATGAATATAAATATCAAGATATAATATGCTTACTATGTGGAGTAGGAGGATCTGCCGCTACCCGAGGCTGCGAGCGGCGCGGCGGGCGAAGCCCCGTCGTCGCAGGGCGGCGGCCGCGCCGCAGCGCTCAGCAAATAGTTGGTCGACTCACTGAAACAGTTCGACAGCCTGCTACAAATTGTATTACTGTCTCGAGTAGCATCATGAGTTGCTAAAACTTCGTTCGACACACCAAAATGTGTCATATCTTTATGTACATATTTTGAACACATATTTAATTTCATATTAAAGCGTTACACACTCACACCAGCCACAATTGCGTACATACATAAGTGTAATGTCACATACATCCATAACTCGAGAACAAATATTTATCTGTTACACAAGTCTGTCTCGGCCGGGAAACGAAACTGTGACCCATCGCCCGGCTGACAGGATGACTAGCAACTGAGCTACAGGGACAACAAGTTGACGCCAATGTAGTACAAGTTGAAGTCGAATTTTAAAATTTAGAAAACATATATAATTATTAAAATTATAATTTTATAATATTCCAGTGATTTCTACTCCATGCGACTGTTTCACTACAGATTGTTAAGTGTTTTACATTGAACAGATAGAGCATGGACAGTTCATATTTTATGTAGTATTTACGTATTTTATACAATCCAAATCATATAAATAAAAACCACTTTTCTACATTCCATAATGTGGAGAAATTAAATTAAACAATACCAAATTCCAGATTCCTTTGTGCCTCCAATACGCTTAAAAAGGTAGGTATACAATATAACCTTTAGTTATATCAATCATAGATTTACTTTACTATAGAATATATAAAGTCGCCAGAAATATTTCATAGCTCCTTCCAATTACTCTAATCATTGCATCAAAAATTTATAGACACATAACACATAACTGTTAACATATCGCGATAAGGGGCAGCACGGATTACGTCATGCCATTTTTTATGTGAAAATATCAGATCGACATTACTTTGACCTTAGCAACCCACAAGCCATAATATCTTAATTCATTTTCTTGACTCGGATTCTGAGACTGAGATCTATGAAGCGTACTTTGACTCATCTCAAACTTAAGTTTATTAAAATACAGATGAAGTAAGGATATTATAGTATAGATGAATATATAAATGATAAAGACGCCTGGAAATCTTAGCTTTGTGATCCGTTCTATTCAGGTTAGATCCTCCCTTTTTATATTATATTGCCTTATATAAATTGAAAACATGTGCTGAGGAGTTTCTTTCGCCGTTAGTTCTCCTCAATGACAAAACACCTTTTCGAAATGTTAGTTAGTAGAAGCAAAATATGACGTATCATTGTCGGCATAAGAGTATCAATGATACCTACATAAACAAAATATTTTGAATTTGAATGTAAAACAGTTTTCGTTATTACATTACATGCATTATTTGGACTCATCCTAAGCTGAGTATCTTTAACACACAACTTTGGTAAGTTAAGAAAATTTTACGTTAATATAACCTTTCAAAAATTGTTGTCCATACTACAAACGCGAGTTTATAAATTTCACTCTGTTACATGTAAATTTTAGTTGTCCTAACAAGAACGAGATATCAAACTTAATACCATAGAGCGGTGAATGTAACCGAATTGTGAGTCACGAATATTAATTGGAATTCCCAAGACAGCAATGGCTGATAAAGTTCAACGTTAAATAATGATTTATGCATAAACTCCAATTGGCATGTTCAGGGTATGTTAGTAATATTGTACTACATATTTACATTCATATATAAAGCAATCTATTCATAAATATATTGAAACTATTTGAATAAGTAACAATGCATAGCCTTGACAAGTGTAAAGGTGACCATGACATGTACTATTTGAACAAACACTAAATCGCACTGTGGAATTATTTATTACTAACAGGCTCGGCAAATGTTGTCTTTTAACCGCTCATAATTTTCTTCTATTCTTTCTAGCTAAGCGTCAAAAGTACCGCTGCAAATTATCTATATTTTAAATACGTGAACCAAAATCTTTTAATCCCTTTTTACGACAATTGCGCGGACGGAGGTGTATGAAATTTGGAACTCTTATAGTTCATATGAAATAGAAGTGCTTACAAACCGCTAGTATCATAAAGCCCTTAGATGTTACTCAGAGATAATGTTGGTGTAATGGTGAAAGCTATTTTAGTTGCAATGTTGGAGAACCAATAATTACGGAATCAGTCGCTTACTTCATGGCCGACAATGCATCGGTGATCCCTTTGACGCCACGGGCATTCATAAACAGCGACCACTCACCCACAGACCCGTCAGTTACGTTCATAAAATTACACAAACATCTTTTACCCGTCAATAAGGGATAGATACGTTATTGAATTCGTTCGGTAATGTCTCAATCAACTAACAATGTAGGTATATGAACCCCATTAATTAAACTTATGTCCATATCATTGTTTATTCGCCTTAATTAAGTCCAATACCAATGTCTTTATAATCGTCAGCTGATAATGGGGAGGAATGAATGCTGTTTACATTCCGACAGATTATACACACCATAATGTAACAGAAGATATTCATAACCTACCAGATAACAGATAATGGACATTCAGAGGTCACGGCTTGATAAAAATGACACCATACATGGTTTATCACATAATAACGAGATTAATTCAATACAATTGAACATATTCAGAGTTAAATATGAAATTAAACTCGATTTGAAAATATAATTTAATATTGTTACAAATCTAAATAAACTACATAGGGTTATAACGTTTTATAAATGGACTCGTTATTCCCTTACAGAAAAAATAGCGTCAATATTTCTTTACTTACACACAATTATAAATTACACCGTACACGAAGAAACGTAAAGAATTAAACGCAATTTCAGTTATTACAACGAGATAGTTATTTGATCACTCTTATCCTAGTTATTAGTTATTCCGATGAACATTTTGCTATTGCCTCATACGGCCTAAACGTTCAATTATAAACAGCTTCACGCGGACAAAGAGAAGTTGCCTTGCGACTAAATGAATTGCTTTCGAGTGTTTGCCCCCGATTTTTAATCGCGGACGACTGGACCTTATAATATCTAAGATATACTATCCAGGCACAAAAATATCTTAGATATAGGGTTTGTCATATATCTTAGATCAATTTAAATCTTAGATAAATTTAGTCTACCTGTAAGGCGCTGCACATTTACCATTGGTTCAGATAAGGTCTAATGGGACCGTTTTGACAAGAACATCCTTCACTCGAAGATTAATAGAATGCATGCATGTTCTTGTTTTAATTTTACATTAAGTTATGAATTTGTAAATTAACATGTCGCAACATATTCGAAATCTAATGTTAGTATTCACTACTATGCTCCAGACATCTGCAATATGATGTATATCACAATGATGATATAATAATATGTCACAATAAACTCATTCACTGCGGAGCTTATAACTGTAAAAATGAGGGACACGATATGACGAAACGATATGAATCGTTAGAGATAAAGAGAGATTTATAAGCGTCTAATGATTCACAGTAGAAAAAACTTATTTGGCTGATGGGATTGGACTATGATCCAGATAACTTTGATCTAGGAATTCTTATCTCAAGATAACATATTGTGTGTCTACAACAAGCATAGATTACGGCTTCCCCAACAATTTGACGAGGTGCATGTCTTTGAAACACGCATTAGTCTCACCGCTAAATCAGCAGTGATTCAAGAATCACAAAAGTGAAGTGAAGCGTGAAGTGATAAATAAAAGCGTCGTGTTCACCTGGCAGTGCGCATCCTGAGCGCCGCGCAGTTCTCCTTGCACTTGTACGCCAGCACCTGCTTGATGCGGCTGACCTCCACGTCGGGGAAGTGCCTGCTGACGTACGAGATGAGCGCGTGCACGCGGCGCCGGTCGAGCGGCGGCTTGGTGGGGCGCGCCTCCTGGCCCGCACGCGACCAGCGCTGGCCCGTCACCGAGCACGTGGCGAGCTCGATGGGCGAGAACAGCGCCGCCGCCAGCCCGCGCGTCACCTTGCGGTAGTCGCCCCACTTCACGCCGCGGAGCAGCTCCTCGCGGATCTCCACGCCCTCGCCCAGTTTTATCTGCAGATGGACCATGAAAATCGTCAATTCTGAATGTATAATTTATGTGTACTGAATTAATGTAGTATCTATTGTAGCCGACAAACTAGCAAACAGATGTCGGTCACGGATGTCCGTAACATTAAGTAACGCAACCAACGGGTATCCGGCCATAAAGAGAGCGAATTCCTGCTTATTAATCGATATTGGTTGAAGTCATTATCGGAGGCGATCCAGAATATAGCGTAGGGAGAAATGTTCAATCAATATCACTTTTAATTTACCTAAACGAAAATGTAGTACATATTACAATTTTAAGGCTGTTTTGATGCATACCCAAAATAAAGACAATCAATGTTTTAAAATTCGTGAAATAATAGTAGTTACTACACCTTATCGTTCGATTTTCGATGTTACGACCCGGGCTAATTCAAGAGTGATTTTAAGTAACGAGACCGAATTGACAAGCTACAGAGTAAATTAATATTTGACCGCGCAGTTTTTACCGCCATTTCTTTTTTTTTTTCATTGTGACTCGTATACACCGTTATCATTCACGAGCGCCTTCGTTTGCCAATTTTCGATTTTCGACATCGTACCAGATATCTATCTGGTGCAACACATAAAACAGTAATCATTACGGTTAAACTAACAAAGTTGGCTTTTCAATGGGTATTATACTTTTAAATTTGTTCCTTCGTATCAAAGTCTACGCATAGGTCATTTTATTTATGTGAAACAGTTTCTAGTCTTTTCTCGTTGTAGGTTTCCGAGATTTGATGTTGTTGTTAGTTAGTTATTTACTTTCATGGTGGTAATATAATAACTTATTAATATATTTGTTACTGTTATATACCTATTTTATTATTATTTACTTTACTAGTGATCAATTACAGTTCACGTGGCTTTCCTCGGAACTGAGAAGACATGAAGTGTTCGTTACTACTTTATTCCAACGCGGACTGACGACCAAACAGGACGTTTTTACAATCCAGGTTAAGAGTCCAGAGCAGGTCTGCTTTTGTCATACATCTCGAACGCCTCTGACATGGCTTAATGATTGGTACTTACATAACAATTTCATTACATCGTCTCAGTTTGCGTAGGATAACTCTATCGTAGCATCTATTAGTCGAAGTGGCGCCGATAACTTAACTATTCCTTACTCTTAGTTAAAAGATTATGTTACAGTAGGTTGAACTTTTTAAATGTCAATAGCCAATACAAGAGCAGACAGGCCACCTGATGGTAAGTGGCCACCACCACCCATGACCATTCTTAACATCGAAAGCATCGATTCGATGCCAGCCGTATCAAAGTACCTGTTTTTTACTAGCTCTTCGACATTAATAGAAACGTGTTGAACTATATTTCTCGATCAATTCTAGGAGGGCGATAAATCAAGAATGGACGACGGGTACAATTATATCTAGGGCCACAAAGATAGAAACACATTTCTACCAATTCTACGAGATTCTATCGCTTACCTAAAATAGACAGGGATAAGTAATTCATAGAAGAAAGCTAGGAATAGTCTACGATACCTTAAATTATGAGTAGGTGGCGCTAAGGTGACAGCTGTCTAACGGAGTTAATGACAGCAAGTATCATTATAAATATTTGAATTTAGAACATACCAGTCGTGGTGCGACGGTGCCCCGCTCGTTCTCCCGCTTGAGCACGAAGGGCAGCGCCCGCCGATGCTGCTCCAGCCACACAGCGTCAGGCACCGGTCGGTTGCGCCGCCCGTCCCACCGCCCGCTTAGCGCTGCTGACACCCACACATACTGACACTTGTTTCACGTAACAGATATATACCATAGATTATACTAAAATTGGAAGCCAGCCTAAAATGTATCCTAAAAATAGAGATAGAAAATGAGGTGTTTCTCTGTCCCTCTTTATTTCCACGTGTTAGAAAAAGACAAGTACGGGTCTCTCATCATCCCTCTCTTGTTATTTGTTGGACACTGGCACTCCCAGGCAGGCCTATGGCTACCCTGCTCTATGTATAACATCTCTATGATATAAACACAAACAAATACGTGTATATCGCACATACTCATACTTATAAAATAAATAAAAGTACCTCGATA
>DWPQ01001736.1:0-11702 GCA_018251795.1 Perichares adela | reverse complement strand
AACTAACATATCCTACATCCTGAATGAGTACTTTTGGATTAAACCGAGTGGTTTAAATCCTACAAAAGTTTAATAATAACTCTAGTCACTACATAATCCATTGTTCAGGAAAGTGCATAACATGAAGGTATGGTTGGCTTAGACTGTAGATGGGTGGAACTCCTCTTACCCCAAAAACATGAAATAAACCATATATGAAGTAAACTACGATTCTAGTTTAGTAGTAGTAGTAGAGTTTGAACTACAGTTCATTTGATTTGAATGTTTATGTAAAAATACATAGAACAAGAATCGAAAATGAAATAATGTAGAGAGAGAAGAATGAAGAGAATGTCGTGAGATAAAATATAATAATGAATCCTGTAGAAACAGCGTATGATATTACTATCAGATATAAAAAATTTAGCGACGCAGAAAATATTATCTTTTTGAAGACGGTTAAAAACAATTTTAAGCCGCCGAGTATATAAAAAGACTTCCTGAGTATCGTACATCCGAGCCGTCCCATGAAATATTAAATTCCTCAGAACATGTGAACATTGTCAACATTGATCGTGGTCTCGGCGTTTCTGCTTTAAAGTTTGAAAATAGAGATCACTTTGTAAATACCGAGTTTTTGAGAATTCTTGACAGCGAATATTGTAAACTAATTGCAGCTGAAATAATATAGGTGAATATAATTTTACTATGGTTGATTTTTGTTGCGGCCATGTATTAATTTTACCTTGAAATGAGTTTATTCAAGAAAGTATTAGAGTTAAAAGCAAAATTCATTGGCGTAAATCATATCCAGTAAATCAGATAGATATATTGTGAGTTAAAATATGGTAGCAAAATTTTATTCTCTCCTATTTATTTGAATACCGTATAGTCCCGCTTTTGGCTCTGTAGCCAAAATAGCAGTAAATAAAAATTGATTTTTATTTAGCCTGTGTCGAGAGGCTTCGAATAGTTTAAGATATAAGGACATAAAGTTGTCCACCTGTACTGGACTAGCACGATGAAGTCTGTTATGAATCCCATGCTCTGCAGTGGATCAGTAATAGGTTGCAGCCACTCCGATAAATCAATTACGACAATAACTCAATTCTCTGTATACCGAGAGCGCGCGCATATTGTATGAGATAGCACCGTTAACATATTAACGTCGTTAATTATGTGTCATAATTGCGTTACTTAATCAGTGTTGACGTTACAGACATCCTTAGGTATAATAAGAGTACATCAATGCTAATAATAGTATTAGTAATAGTAATATGTAATAGTAATATGATACTACAAACTTTCTGTTAGGTAAATCAGATAATACAACCGTAACTGAATCGTACGATATATTTCCACATATTCACGAGACACTTGAGGTGGAGTTTAAACTCGATATTGCATCTTCCCGTTGGCCTATCTGCGAAGAGTCTGAGGAATGGATAGAATGTGAAATCCGCGACCCTGACGCGCTTCGCAATCGCACATGAATAATGCAGGCGTTCTCGACAGAGACACATTAAAACCTCATTGGGGTGCTTTATAGCGCTCAGGGCAGTAGATAAAGAGCTCCCGGGAACATGTACGCGTGATTATTGTTAGTGATTTCTCATTGTATTTCAATTCTATTGACTTTCGATTTTGGTCTTAATGTTCTGTTACCGAATTGTCATTATTAATATGTTATAATTTACTTACTTTCGGTTCTTTCCTAGCTGAGCAGTCAGTTACGATATCATGTTTTTCCCAAAGCTCACCAAAACCTCAAGAGTCTAAATCATTTTGTTCGTAAAGGTGTATTACGTGCTGGCGTCGAAATAATAAGTGAATAAATCCTTAGGGAAGGAAAGGATTTCTCCACGAAAAATATTAGGATCTTTGAGTATTTATTGATAGACTTTAGAACATGCTGATTTTACAAGTTTATCTTAATTCGTGCAATAAGGCAGTAGTATAAAGCGCAACAGCACAAGACAGACCTTTTAAATCGTTAGCAATCGCTTGGTGTTAAGCATTTTCATTCTGACAATTTTCATTGGAGTCACACTTTGAATACGGCTAGTTTCAGCATGAGAAATTCGAATACCACCTATTGGCATTTACAATTTAACCTACCAACCAGTATTTACGTAGTATTATTTTGCCCCTTACACCCAAATGGCATTTTCTGGACTCAACTTCCATCATACCTAGCATAATGTATTCCTATGTTATCAACATAGTCTTATCTATTGGTTGGTTATGATCAGTCATAAATTTTGGATCATTAAATGGGAAAGTTTGAATGTTCGTCAATTATGTCTTAACTTAACAGCTGAGCAGATACGAATAAAACTTGTATTTTATGATCTGGGTTACTTAGCAATTTGGAACATTATCAATTCTTGGGCAGTAAACATAAAAAACCACTTGCATATCGATCAAAACAATAGGTTTTATTAAGTTCATACTGGTCTATTCGTATCATAGAACCTATTACTAAAATTCATTAGATTGCACCATACAAGTATGCTCTACGCCACATAATATGTTCCAAATCCCAAGGATGACTTACCTGAAACTGATTAAGTACCACCCTTCGCAAAGCCAGTTATAGCGCAACAGGCTTAACCTGAAGCCGCTGCAAGATATTCTCGCACTAGATTTAGATACCGATGGACCAAATTCCTGTGCTGTGGTTAATGCGGTTCGTACGCCCGAATGGGTATCGTCTGATTAATCGACATGATGCCTGCATGAAACCTGACGGTACGTTTGATTGATGATCCCCACGGCGTGTAGTCGGGAGGTGTGTGGAGCTATTTGTCATAATTTGATGATAATGTCGTTACCGCATCGATCGCTCGGCTTATCAGAATTTGCGATATTATATCGGGTAAACAGGTAATGTAATGTACGTTATGAAAAGCTTTTTAGGTCAACACGAATTCGGGATTTATACTCGTAGCGTTAAGTAAACGAAATGTTGACATGCTTTTAGTGCTGCCGTGGATGTCGAATGAAGATGATTATATTGGGTTGATTGTTGTTTGTTTTAAGTTTTCGGTAAACTTCAGGATTCTTAAGGACGGGAGAGAAAATTCGAGATGGCCTAGAAAGTTAGTGATTCGCATTTGGTTCTTTTCGTATCGGAAAAATATACGGGACGGTAATATAGCAACGAGAAATGGAGCAAGTAATAAATAATTTAGAACCCAATAATCTTGTGCCGCGCGGGTGCAATCTTAAACTTTTCGACGCTTGTACGGGATCGAGACGCTTTATGATAAAGTTTCATCTTAACTTGAGATTGATCTGCGTTCTAGATAGAAACGTGGTTTCCATATAATGCTTAAATGTATTAAAAATAAGACGTGGAATAAGTTATCTAAAATTAGACCTGAAAATGTCTAGGCCAGTATTAAATCACATTTATGCGTATGGATAAATTAGACTTTGATACGGCTTTTTAATAGTATTTTGTTGCAGATTCAAGAAATGTGGCGTTCATGATTGTAAGTCAAACGGAACCTTATCACGCAAGTATCGCTTCTCGTCTCAAGCAAGAAATCTTGAATCAAGTTATGTCTGTTGAACAGGTAAAAAATATCTCAATTGTTAAGAATACATTCCGCAACGATGGAGACAGTTTGTGTTGAGGCTTTGCCAATTTGGAGTACAATTATTTTAATATAAATAAATTCACCACATAGTTCGTAGCGATGATCGATGAGTGAGGAAGGTCCTCTAATGGCGACTACGTCTTGGTAAAAGGAGCATAGGACGCCCCCGAAGAGATGGACCGACGACCTGATGAAAACAGCAGATATCCGCTCGGAGGACCGGTCGGAGTGGCGCCAGTTAGGGGAGGCCTATGTCCAACAGTGGACATCTAAAGGCTGATGGGTGGATGAAATAAATTGTTACGGACTTCGAAAATTGCTGCATTCACAGCCAATTTCGTAACTTCACCAGAAACCCTGAATAGCTAAAACGTTTCAGAGTAAATGTTGTTAATTACTTTAAGATGGACAAAATGTATGCCCGAAACTATACGTAGTAAATTCTTTTTAGCGACAGCCAATAGTGCATATAACACACGAAGAGTTCCCAATTCCTGGCGCGTGGACGATCATTCCGCTGCTTGGGCCCCTCGTGTCCAAGTTCAAGGAAACCGATGTTCGATGGATATTGTTCGTTGAACCCCACACCGCCGTAAGGTGCGAGAAACTTTTCGAAGCCTTGGCTGCCGCAGACGTGCAAGAGGTAAGCTCTTATAGCTGTATGTAACTATAAAAGTATTACGTAATACAATATGGAGGTTATTGATGGAGTCTCCAAAGCTATTTGAAGGAAAAATAAATCAAATAGCGTTCCATCTTGCAGAGGACAATCTTTTCTAAAAATTTCGGCGATGCAATAAACTAGCAGTTACGAGTCTTTTAACTTTTTCGTCTTCTGTTTTCATTGAATACAGATTTAGGTAAAACATACCGGCGTGTTGCGAAATACATATAAATGTTTTTTCTATCGTAGGATGTAATGTGGCTTGGGTACCCACTTAGCGACGAAGAACCAACAATCATTCACCATTTCACATACTTCGAGGAATTGGAAGAAGATGGAGGCTTCATTTATCCTAACTTCGCCAGTGGGTTCGCCATGAGGGTGAAACTAATGGACAGGTAAAATTATTTCTTTAGTCAAATTTAAATACTAGTAGTAATATGTACAAGTAAAAATTATGAAGAAATTTGCATAACCTGATTTCTCCATCATGTTTAGTGATTCTTTAGATACTCTCCAAGTATGATTTCTGCTACCCGTAGATGAGCAAGGTGGTATTGTTCCTTAACATCCCCAAAATAAGTTACCGAAGTATTAAGATACATTTAATGTCCTATTTCATATTATAAGATTATTTATTCTTATACAAATTATTATTCACAAGACTTCTTCATCAAATCGAGAGTGGAGAACGCAGACTAGAAGCGGACTTCTCAATAGATCCAGCGTTTGAACTAGCTCAGCTCGTGTACGGCAACGAACGGGACCCGGGACCTTTGCTCACGCCGGACTTGAGCTTCTGTGTGGTGTCCGGTGACAATTGTGCCACGTATCCGAGACAGTATGACTTATGTGTGAGTATTTTATTATTAACTAGCTGACCCGGCTATCTACGTACTGCCTTCTGAACGACGAGACGAACATCAAATGTTTGACAGGTAGGAATAGTTTCTAAGGAAAAACTTTTTTTTTTTACTAAATTAGATGTTTTTTTTTTCATATTCACTCACGTTTTAAACCTTCCCTGGACTTCTACAAATAATTTAATACCAAAATTATCCAAATCGGTCTGGCCGTTTTCGAGTTTTAGCGAGACTAACGAATAGCAATTTATTTTTATTCATATAGATAATGTATTTTCTAGTTCGCAATTTGCACGAGTGACACTATTACCACCTTACACACATATTCTCGAATCAACCGTGAAATCTTTCGATGAGTTTCGGTTGCTGTGTCGGAAAGCCGTCACAAGCGGACCTCAATTCTTGGTTGACAACGTGTTAGTGATGCCAACGGTGTTACAGACGTCCATGAGCGTCTGGGACTGTTTACCATGAGGTGGTCTGTCTTCTCTTCTCGTTTGTCTCATATGAATATAGAAAAATCCTAATTTTATTTCATTGTACAATGTTTCAACTGAATAGTCAACATGGTACCGGTTACTGTACTCGCTAATATAGCCTGACTCTCGGCAGGGCAGACCAATACCCGAGGAATCCATATACTTCGCAGTGAAGACCTGGAGCGGATTCCATTCCACCAGGGCGAAGGTGGTGAAGAAGACCTGGGGCAAGCACGTCACCAATTTGCAGTTTTATAGCGATAGCGCTGGTGAGACCTTTGGGGATTTAGTTACTTTATATGGTAATAGCCGACAGTTGATTTTTCGAGGTAACACGAGTCTTAATCATTATCATTTTATTCGGTGACTGAATATTTTTACAAAAAAATATATATTTTAGTTTAGGTATTGTTAGGGTTGTCACAATTAATCCGTAGTAATATATTTCTTTGGGAGGGACTGTTACAGATATTGTTATCCTAATTGTGATTGCTTAGTTGCCTTGCCATGGTCAACAATTTCGAAGTAAGCAAGGCCAATTTTAAAAGTTTTGTGCGTATTAGCAATTATTTGTCACTTGCTTCGGTGAAAACCCTTGCCCAGCAGTGGGACTATTATGGATTACTATGTTATGTAACGTTTTCTTCCAGATCCATTATTGCCAGCTGTTAGTGTGGGCGTGCCCAACACTAAGACAGGTCACTGCGCCAAGACAATAGCTATACTGAAGAAAGCTGTCAAGGCGATCAAGGATATGCCACATATCAAGTGGATATTCTTGGCTGATGATGATACAATTCTGGGGTAATTCAATTCAATTCAAATTCTTTATTTGTGTACATATGTATAATAACAGGTTCTATATAATAAAATAAAATACTCTATGTTCGACGCCCCTGGGTATACAAATATTTTGTAAAAATTAAGTAGTAACTATTAATAATTTTCTTTACACTTATTGCATCGACTCATTTCTACCAAAGGTGATCTGGTAGAGTATGCTAACAGATATTCATTCGGCCTGTTGCAATGTTTTCGGGCATTTAATTGAATGTTATGTTAGTGGAGAGTACATAACAGCTAATGTTTCGAATGAATTAATAGTGTCCAGAGGCTGTGTGAAGTGTTGAGCTGTTACCGGGGCGGCGATGACGTCACAGTCCTCGGTGAGAGATACGGATATGGATACATCAAGAAGGAGACCTTTGCTAAAGGTAAGAAAATATAATTTTATAGATTTATAAAACTTGTTCCGAGACATTTCACGGTTCATTCTACAAAAAAGGTTGTAATCTAAACAAGGCAGCCAGGGGGATGAACACCTTACCGTCCTACATGTGCACGTTCAGGGTTTAACTGAATACAGGGCCCAGCAATCTCCAAGTCCCTCCGACTTAGCAGAATTCTTAGTCGAATACTCCACATACTAAACAATACTGCGACAATCACCACGGAGTGACGTCCCAAGCCGAGGTGAACCCCACAGCGAGTGCCCTTACGACGTCTGACCATTCTGACCTTGTCTCTCTGTTTGCGTGAAGTTGTGAAGGCCAATTGGATCAACTGCACAATGTTAATCAGAAACAACGATTGATATTTAGTAACAGTGATATATCGTTAGTAATGAGCTACATAGATACAGCAGTCTCAGTTCGATATAATCTCGTAAGCTCTCGACAAGCAGGTGAGGACGCTGCTCAGAGGGCCGTGTGTCGTTAATCACGACCTCCAGCTACTTCACGACGTACTAAACCGGCTAGATCACTTTGATCTTCAGATAACAACATCCCTTTGTAATGCCTGTTTACTTATTTATCGTGTCACAGTGATACTAGATGTTGCAGAGTGATTTGATAGTTAATCTTCTGTACGGGAATACATATGTTCGTAAGTAGGTACGTGCACGTATGATTTTTCAGTCGTGTTTTAATTCATTCAAAACTTAATTGTTACTTGCTTCGGTGAAGGAAAGTAAAGGAAACCTGCATACCTAAGAGTTCTACATAATGTTCCTCTAGGCAAGTGAAGTTTGCCTACCCACACGTGATCAGCGTCGCGGACGACTGCCCTTAAATCTCCTGAGTGTGAGATGAGACCCGAGCCCAGCGATGGGAAAATTATGGGTTGATATGTCCAATCCACGGTATGTGATGTGTGAAGGCTACGACTACATAACGGGCGGCGGCGGAGCGGCGCTGTCGGTGGGCGCGGCGCGGGCGCTGGCCGGGTGCGCGTGTGCCGCGCGGGCCGCGCCCGACGACATGACGCTGGGCGCGTGCGCCGCGCACCGCCTCAACCTCACCCTCACACACTCGCCGCTCTTCCATCAGGTAACACTAACATAGTGTAGCTGTACATAACTACATCTGGCAGATGTACTTTATCTACACAACTAAATAAAATTGGAGTGACTGTTTGTAATATTACAGTAACCGCTTTGTACCAAGTGCATATATATATATATATATATCCACTACACGGTACATGTACCAAAATTACTTATATTTAAATTTTAGCTGGTCTGTCTATCTTTCTGTCTGCCTGTATGTCTGTTTGTTCCGGGTAATCTTTGGAACGGCTGCGTTGATTTAAACCGGATTTTCACTGGAAGTTAGCTGATGTAATAAGGTGTAACTTAGGTTACTTTTTATCTTAGAATTGTCGCGGGATACGAATTTACGCTGGAAAAATTTAGCGGGAACAACTAGTACAAAAAATAATAATTCGGGGCTTTCCGTTTTAATCACGTGAATCATGTGATTGATTGCGTACACCTACCAGGTGATCCGCCAATAATTTTCTGAGTTATTCGCGTATTAGAAATAATTATCACTAGCAAGAAAAACATCGTTAGGAAACCTACACACCTGAGAATTTTCCATAATGTTTACACAAGTGTGTGAAGTCTGCCAACCTGCACGTGGTCAATATAGATGTCCTTAAACCCTCCCAGTGTGAAAGGAGACCGCGGGACAATTATGTGTTATGTGTGTGCACAGTGAAGTGGCGCGGCAGTAGTGTGTGTTAAAGTAATATTTCCTCCCAGGCGCGGCCACAGGACTACGCGCGCGAGGTGATCGCACGCGACCGTCCGGTGTCGTTCCACCGGCACTCGTCGCCGGAGCCGCTCCGGGTGTACGGCACGTGGTTCCAGCACGACGACCGACATCTCACACGACGACGGCGGCGACACACCGACGAGCTCTGAGCGACGAGCGACGAGATTCAATGATCATAAGTTTTTAAATTTAGAATCAATTATTCATACAGAAATGCTATACAGCCAGTCTTCGTATTTACGGTATGTTAGGTTCTCGAAATACGCGCTGTAAGTCGATGCGACGTAAGTCAAGGCGACGTAAGTCGAAACTATGTATGTTAGATCGACGTAAGTCGAGAACTGTCTCTACTTATGCACGTCATTTGTTAACTTTATCATTTCGAAGAAACTTTTAACATGAAGGAGAAGACGCAGCGAAAGAAACTCCTCAGATTATCTTTACTTGCGATTTTTACTTTACTCTGTTTAGTGATGCATCAATTGATTTTGTTTCACTGTAACGGGAACTTATTTTTTTTATTTCCGCAGTCTTGCACGTCATGCAACTGGGTAAAAATATCGGCGTAAAATAAAAAAATCGTGAGTACTTGTTACAGTCAAAACGCCTAGTAAACGTTTAAAATATGATTTGTTCACACTTGATCAGTTCATACATTGAACATGAATTTAAATAGTCGCTCGTATACACAAGAGAGCTACGTGTGTGACATGCTTCTTTAGTAAAATATTTATTTGTGAATCATCTCAAATGTTTATGTTAATTATTGATAGCACGTTTTACTCGTAAATTACATGTAAAAAAATATTATGTAAATAAAAGTAACTATAGGTATATAATTTTTAGCCTCATGTATCTGTAGGAGGTATGTTTGAAATTGTCTGATACAACTTTATAAGTTAATTTTCTCTTTTTATGTCAAGTTTAAAGCCACTACAATATAAATCGTTTTTTATGACAAACTAACCGACGGGCCATCTGATGGTAAGTGGTCACCGTCGATCATGGACATCCGCGACACCAAACGCATCACTAACTCGTTGGCGGCAAAGAAGGAACGGGAGATTCCGAAGACAATGATAGGTTTATATTAATGTTATTACCTACGTTGGTATGGTATAATGTCATTCAAGTCTTATGGCAAGCTGACTGTTGACTGACCGGTGGTGACGGTCAGTTATGGAATGGGTGACCGTTGGGAAATTGCCATAAACCCTTTCGTTATTGACGACAACGGTCAGCCTTCTTATCATTAACAATTAGTGTAGTAGAGAGTTTAATTAAATAATAACAATTTAGTACAGAAACTGTTGTCCATCGAAACCACACTGCTCCACTACGGTCAACAGACTTGATTTGTATTCAGATAATTGCTTCAAAATTGTATTTTAAATACATATGTATAAAATACTCGTGTCACAGTGTTAGTTGCCATACTCCTCCGAAACGGCTTGACCGATTATTATGAAATTTTTATAGTTATATTTGGTAGGTCTGAGAATAAGTTGTAAACTGTTTTTCACGCCCCTAAGTTATAAGGGTTCTCCATCCGAAATATATATTTTTATTTTTTGGACATTATTTTTATTATGTGGTATTAAAAATACACACAACCCTTTTTTTTCTACCTTCCATCACCAACCCCCAATTCACTACATCTAATTTATATGGCAAAACGAGGTTTGCGGGGTTAGCTAGTTTTATATATATATATTTCTTGTTTAAGGTGTTTCATTCCATTGTGTAAGAATTTATATAAACAAAATATAATTACAATCTTTATATGTATGAGTTTGAATTAAATTAAATTTTGGTACTTAAGTGTGATAATATTTTCTTTACCATTATCGTTTATAATAGTTATGTCATAAAGGTTAGAGCTTTTAAAAATATTAAGTTTCGATTTGTGAATAATAAGTTTTAAGTATTTTAGTTTAAGAACACTCGTTATAAAACTGAATAGAATATAATTAAATTACATTTACGAATAAAATTTTATGAAGAAATAACTTCAGTTATGCCAGTATTATTTAAGAACTAGTGTTAATTCTAGACTCAAATGTAAAACTGTCGTTTCCATAGTATTTAATACATTTGTTTAATTAAAGATGTATTGTTTATATAATTTCCACTAAAATATTTGTTATTGTTAACGATACAGTTATGTACTATATCTATTAATACATATCAGTTGTATTCGAACTATTAAAGTTTAATATTTTTGTAAAATAATGTTTTCTTTTTAACCCCTTTTTTACCTAACCTGTAACGGAATTTTTGAACTCAATTTTTACTCACTTTAAATAGGATAGATTAATTCACAATTTGAACAATTAGCAAGAATTTATATACAAGTTTTTTATAATTTTGTCCCATTGACCTTACAAAGAATGTTGGCGACATTTAATAAATAAATAAATTACTCCTAAAAAAAATAACGAGGAAAAAATTATAAAGAGGAAAAATTTATTGTTTATTTGTTTTTATTGAATAGGTACCGAAACGACTGAACCCATTTGAAAAACTCTTTTGCCATTTGAAGCCACTATTATCCCTGATGAACATAGGCTACTTTTTACCGCAGAAAAAGGTTCATAATTTCCTACGGGAAAACGTAATAGTTACAAATAATTTACATAGCAAAACGATTTGATAAACAACGATAGGTAACTTGCTATGTGAGAGCATCAGGCGTTCCAATAACCGATCGTCGCTACACTTATAGGGGAGACTTGCTATCTTATATATAGCAGTACAACGTTTGCAGGGTCAATAAGTATAAGAATAAAATTATTAACCAAGTACAGTCAGGTTGAACTCTGGGATGGATGGAGATGGATCTTACATCCCATGACAGATATATATGTCGGAGATCGCAGAGAATAAATAAATGCGAAGACCGAATTCGATATTTTAAACGGTTTTATTTAGCTTGCCCTGTTTATTTATTTATTTATTTATTTATTTCTTTCTTTCTTTATTTTTTTATTTATTTGGGTCAAATCTAGTGATTGAAATTTAACCCTCTTCCTGTGGTCCGATTGACCTGAAAT
>DWPQ01001735.1:0-11703 GCA_018251795.1 Perichares adela | reverse complement strand
TCATACTCCTCCGTCCGCGCAATTTTCGTAAAAAGGGATTGAAAGATTTCGCTTCACGTATTTATATATAGATAAGAGAGATCATAAGTGTTATTAGTAGGCAGCTTGTTTACACTTCTATCAAAGTGCTCCAGATTGGTTCGAAATGAAATTGGCAATCAGACGCCATTCTGGAGGCGGGACGCGACTTTAATTTAGGTGGATTCTCGCCTGACCTGATTAGGGGTCAACATTTGTGCCATAATTTTTCGCTTGACTAATCAATCTCTTTTGAAATTTGACACGGATAGACCAGTAGCAGCAGGTACGATATCAAAAAAAGAGTATGAATATAGGTCCTTGTCATTTCTAAATATATTGTTATCTACTACATATTTATTTATTTATATTAAAATAAAAACGAAACGAAGTAATTAGTAACTAAGTAATAATAATTAAGTAAGTAACAGATAAAATAGTAATATACAGAAACGTCACTCGAAAAATCGGAAGCCCTAAGAATATTATTATTACTTATGACAGGCCTAAATACAGATATTTGTTTAATGTTGTTTTAATTCCTAGTATTGCACTATTCAACAAAAAAAATTAAACGCATTTTTGTGAATATAAAATGCTCGCCAGCAGTAAACAAAAGACATCGGGCGGGAAAGATGTCCGCAAAATAACAACTACGCATTTACAGTAGGCATAACAATAAACATTTTAAGTAACTATGTAGTTTACCAAAATGCTTTGTCACGCGGTCATAAAAATAGGACAGTTTAACGTTCAGAATAGGTAAAAATGTAACACAGATACAGTTCATTTTATGACTCAACTTTTGAATGGACCTACAATTAGAATTATGTAGAGTAAATTTTAAATATATACGTTAATATTGTTATTATATAAGGTTTACATATCGTATTTCCGTTAGGTACATTATGTCGTTTACATTATCATCTTCAAATCAGTAGTGGATAGTAAAGTGACTTTTCTAAATGTGTGCTTTTCCTTTTGACTAAAGTGAAACAATTTGGTTACAAAATCGACAGTTCACCTTTAACTGTTTTTAATGGAAACATTGAATGGCGACAGATGTTGGTTTGGTGAATCCTCGTAATGTAATCGTAACACGCCGAGTATTACTGAGGTCAACGTTCCTTGCCGACAATTTTCCGCTTGACAAATCAAACTTGCGCTCAGACTCCTGGGCTTTGAGGCTGGAGTGGGAAATTATGCCAACTTCATAAAACTTGTCTACTAAATGTCGGTCTTTTGCCAAACTTGGCATAGGGATAATAAGGATGCCTCTGTCACTATGATTACTCGACAGCTTTAACTTTTGCTTACAGTAATAACTATTTAGCGGCCATCTTACATTCACCTTTGACAGGAAATTATTTCGGTTACTTCACTTTTTTAAAGACTCGACTTGGCACAATTAGCGTTCTACGCTAAGCATTACTAGGAACGGGTACGCGTCACTTCACAGAATAGTTATGTGACAAATCTGACTATAAAATTATCTAGTACATACATACTTATCGATTACAATTGGAACGGTTGAAGGTGTCGCCAATAACAAGTGCTCATAGACATTTTAATCAGTGTAAAACTACAACTAACCATCCAACTCTCGATAAGTCTGCTGAATTTAACCCAACGCTTATGATTGACATAAACTTCTGCGTATTTCAGCTGTTTTCAGGCAATAAAATAGTAGTTAATTTTTTTATAGCCAGAAAACGTGCTGACGGATTACATGATGGTATATGGTAATTGTCTCACGTATATTTGGAACAAAAGCAGGTCAAATGAACAAATAACAAGTGAGAAATGTGTTGCATTTGGTGGCTTATTAGTTCGTAATCGTTAAACTACCTTCTAAGCTTTTACAACTTTGGACTTTAGCAAACAAGAACGATGACCGAAGCACCGCAGACGGAGCTCGCTATCACCCGAGGCATTACAACTAATTTCTTAGTTAGGGAGTTTGAGCGGACGGACCTTCCCAACACTGCGATGCTATCATTTATACTAATATAAACTTTAAATTGATGTTAGTTCGGAATAGAGTGAGAGTTCATTTATCACTTAAAACACTGGTAGATGATGTACCCAACTATATATATGAGGATGATAACGTAAAAGTAATTCGTTTTAGGCAAATTTCGAGTAGGTACCTATATATATTAAATTTTTAGTCAACAGATATTTTTGTTAAGGCCCAAAATAGAATAACGACTAGGCATCACGTATTATCGCTTGCGTATGTGGATTTTGATAACACAAGAGGACTACCAAAGTCACCGCAACTTTTTAGAATGGGTAGCATCAAGTGGTCAACCTTTACTTGGCCAACGCGATACGGTCTTATACCCTCTCAGTTTGAGAGCGGACTCAAGTATAAATAAGTAGAGACAAAATGAGCAAGGAGCCCATTACTGCGAAAATAGTAATAAAACATTTTAAACAAAACGCAGGTGTTTGCAAAAGTGATTTTAAATGAGCAATAAAATTAGAACAAGTAATTTTAACTTTCGAACATTTCTGAAGTTTTTGCTGTCCTAAATCAAAAGGTACAGGTACTTTCTATACCGTGATAGATCTATGGATGTCTTTGTTAAATATTTTAGTGTTGTGTCAAACATTAAACTCCACTGGCCCACTTTTGTCAAAAGGAATGTTTTGAGCAAAATATTCCATGTAAAGCTACGGGAAAAAACTTTTGTACCTTGTAAAGTTCAACAAGAAATATGACAAAGGACTCCACTCCGCTCATTGTTTATTCTGAGTTTAAAATAAAATGTCACTTGGTCAAATTTTAAACGATTTGAAAAGACAAAACATGTGTTTGAATGGTAAATCTACTTTTATGGATAATATGGTCAAAAGCGATTTTGCTCATTTGAAATTAGAAAGGATGTTCGTAAAACTATTTTAGATAGACATTTAATAATGATATGTACTGTTCCGTTTAGATATTAGATAACAACAATTATATACATAGACATTAGTAGGTATAGATTAAATTAGTCTGATTTATTAGTTGGCTGTAGTAAAAATTAGTGAAAATAAAATTTCAAATACGAATCTGTAGGAAGGCGAGCGAGACGTTACAAATGTCACTCACTCCCTTTTGTTTCCGAACGGGGACCTTTTTTCGTATCGATCCCCAGCAGGTAACCCAGGGCGGATGATTTATTACCAGGCTTGTTTGTTCAAATAATCGATCCTTGGCGAATTTGCCACTACACCACGTTATGGACCTTAGGATGTCGTAACTTAGAATGATTTTGGAATGTTTTTTGAACGCATCTCCAGCTAATGGTGGTTACAACGAAAATACCTCGTGTCCGTGTGTTGGGTCGGGTTTGTTTCGACAATACTTGCGTTTGATAAAATTCCGAGAGTTTATCACATCACGTCACTAAATCTGCGCATAAATAAGAACATGTTTTTATTTAATTCGAATTTGGAACTTAAATCAAATTAGGAAAGGTACATTTTGTCGTTGCGCATTGGGTGTATTCCATTTTTAGAACCTGTTTGGACTCATTTTAAGACTGCTTTGGTAGTTTCCGAAGGGGTGGTTTAATATAGTCTGCAATTGGGGCAGCAGTATAAACAGCTTATAAATATTTCATCCGCGCATGACTCAGCCTATCGAGCGATTGCGAAAATGCCGTGTATTTCATTAATAAGCACCAGGTAAGGGAAACATATTTATGGATGAAGCTAGGCTGCAAGGAGGGGAAATTTGTCGAAACGGCTCCCTTGCTTTTAAGTATAACGAGAGTGTATACGAACGTGGGATCGCAATGTTAGCTGCAATGACTCGTCAAAAATTATACAGAAAATTTAACGTTTGTAAGAAAACTGAAATTACTTACGTCATTTTGAGTTTAAGCCTAAATGACGCGTACGACAATACGGCAAGGGATTATTATTAGGTTTAATTATTTAGCTGTTGTGTTATAATAAAAGATAAGTTGTCCGCGGTGAAGCTGTAAAGGCCGCTAGAGCCAACCGCAAATTGCCCATTAGAAACAAACACCATTGTCATACTAACATCCATCGAGAAGGATATTCGAATTTCGTACATAACGTGATGACCAGCTCTTACAAAGTCGTGGCTTAGACTAAAAACAAAAGAACTTGTTCGTGACACTGTATTCCGTTCTGTCTCTCTGCTTGATAATACTGATGAAAATAAAACTCTTTCCTCGGACCAGTTCAATTACATCATGGCATGCTTATTATTCGATCCATATTCACTGAATGCGTAATGGAAGCTATTGAAACCGTCAATGGGAACAAAAGTCAAGTTAGGTCAATTATATGAAATGGGTTTTATAGTCAATCTGTTGCTACGATTCAAATTTTATACGGAGCCTTTGCTATAAAATTATGGCGCTAGAAGCTAAAATATGCTATTGTCTTAAACTTTAACCTGAAGTTCCTGCAGGCAACAGATCATAGACAAAAACTCACTTTCATCTGATTTCATTCCGGCCACATTATACGCGAGCCTTGCCTCCTTTATTCAAAGTCGGTACAAAGAACAAATACGTATTACGCAAACAGAAGAGCACAATTGCTGTGCATTGTAGTTGCGCAGTTATTATAAAGAAAAACCTCCTACGCTTTAATCTTTTTGGTGCATTCTCGCGAAACTTCCCACTTATACCTACAATCGGCTCGTACATTCGTTCTCTGTTCAAACTTTGACCGCAATCTGGTCTTGAATGGATTGTACCGTTCTAAATACGAATAAAAAACTAAATTATTGTGAGAACATCGTTATAATTTAAGAATGAATGAGTATGGTTTGCAGATTGTGACAAGTTTTACGGAACAAGATATCTATATGCAAACTTGGAAGTTCGTTGTTATTTCAACTTATAAAATTTTATAATATTAAGACAACTTTAATCAAGTACCAAGTTACTTAATGTGCAAAGTTTCCGATAAAAACCTGTACCTGTAAAACCCGTTTAAATCTTATATTATCGTTTTATTTTTACCAGCATTTAAGAAATCTCTAGTGATTATAAAAAGTGAAGCATCTTGTAGAATCTCAATGAATATATCCCCCCTTACGCAGACGACAGTATCTCCGAATTACTTCTTATTATGCAAGTCACTTAAAAACTGCATGGCGTTTAACAGCGGGAGACTTGCAGTTGTGAGCAGAACTTTGTTGTATTAAGAGCTTAATTTCATATTACGACACAAGTTTCGTTTAAAACATTGAACTATACTCAAGTAGTTGTGTTTGAATTATTATATTGTATTACATAAAACCTAAGGACAATTGTAGCATCCTTTGTTTGTTTGTTTCTGATGGACATTTTGCCGTTGGCTCTGGCGGTCTTTACAGCTTCACGCGGATAGTTCTGTCCTGTTACTTTAAAAGTATGATTGAAAAAAACCTAGGCAAATTTTCAACCATGTTTTTATTTATTTACTTGAGTTCTACGAACGCTAAGTATCCCGGTAGTGTTGACCATGGTTACCGCGCGAACGATTCATTGATTGATTTCAAGATTGGGCAGAAACAGATGTGTCTAATAAGTTGGGTCTTTGCTGTCCTTGCAATGGTCATGGCATGAGCAATTTAATATAGGGTTTAAATACACTAACGCATTAAAAAAACTAGAGATGTCGTGGTGGTCGAAATTCGATCATCAATCATTAGAGTTTTTTTTGAATGTAATCTTGAAACCTCTATTGTCAGTTAAGAACAATAATAAAACTTTATTGAATTATATAGCTTTTTGACAACCACCATTTGCATAATAAACGTCAAAACAGTATACGTATATCGAGTATGCATGTGGGTGAGTCTTTGTGCGTGTAATGTTTTATTTATGGATTTAATGTCCTTTATAAGCATTATTATTGTAAAAGATTAGTGTTCTGCACTTATTCTACACTTAAACTTTAAGTGTGCCAAATTTCATACTCGGGACGGAGTCCGCGCAATTTTCTTAAAAAGGGATTGAAAGATTTTGCTACACGTATTTTTATATAGATAATATAAAGTAGACGACGACCTAGAAAAGTGAAGACGCGTGAATGCAATTACTGATTAATCATTAAACGGACAAGCGCTAACTTCAAATTGTTTAATATGGGATGATATTGTTGGGCGCGCGACGAAGGGAACACGTTGTAAACTTGTAATGTAGTGTCGTTACAAGACTTACAACGAATAGCGTGTACCAGATTGCGAGATAAGCGATACGTTATCTCGTACGAAAATGTTCTTTATCGGGACGAGTCGAGTGGACGCAACCAACGTCCACGGACTCGAAGAGCTCAGCGTTGCGGGACAGTCGCGATATGTTTATGCTACTTTTTTGTAAAGCACTTACTATGAATGCCAACTGAGACAGAGTCCTTCAGCGGTGCAATGTTTCGCATTCGTTAGCTGTTATTATTATTTGTACCTTTAATCAATTAAAGGAATGTGACAGCATCCTACAGAATATAAATAAATAATAGTTGTTATTTGATTTCTATTGAATGGCACGTGATGTTACGCGGAAGACTGCGATTTTGAGCTTCCTACATTTTGTCCCATTCATATTCTGTTTTTTTTGTGTTAAAATCTTACTTTAGCAGTAACCGACTTGGTAAACTAACAGGGTTAAAAAGCATTTTTCTTTATTCGCAAGAAGGTAGATTTTATATATGTATCTATTATTGTATCGTACGTTGTGTTTATAAAGATTAAAGCTAGATTTTGAAAATGTGGTTTAAATTATTCCGATTTTTAATATTGTATTTACTACTTATTATATTTTCGAGCAGCTACTCAATAACATACGAAATTGTATTCGCTGAGGGCGGAGTGAAGTTGCCTGCCTTTGCGATACTATTCTTAGGTGGTGGGTATTAAATAGGTGCAGTATTCAATTAAAGTAAGGGCTAAGCACAGTTGTGTCCCAGTGTACGGCTGTACGGGACGGAGCGGTTATCAGTGTTATCAGTAACACATGTACGTCGTCGCTATCGGTGATCGATGACGGCCGTTTAATTACGGCGCCTTATCCGCATGATTTATTGATATTGCCCACCGCTGATAGCATATCGCACCCGAATGTGTAACAATGTGAACAGCGTATTACCACCACTGCTGATCATTTTGTTACTTCAAAGTACAGATTTTGGATTATCGCTTTAGTTTGTGAGCAGTATAGGCTATATGACAGTAGTTTATTTAATGGTAGACTGACCTGAAATTTAAAAGGGCCGCATTAACCTTGTAGCAAAGAATCTCTCGGTACATCAATATCTGTCCAAAAATAACATTAATTTGTTATTCTGTACGATTGGTAACTCTATAAGCTGTGCCTCCGTCCATAAGCAGGGCACGCGTGTCCCACACTATGAGCCTTGAAGTGCGCTCCACTAGTCAAAGCTAGTGCAGTAACGCTTCAGTATCAAGCTAGCTTCAGGTCCAATAGCTCTGTTCATAAAGACCTTTATGTATCGACAGCCAACCCGTCGGCGCATGCATTTTATCTGTGTAAATTCGTAAGATAACGTTACGTAAATAAACTATCCAGGTTACGCAAAGGTAATAACATAAGTGATGTTATTGGCATCGAGTGTTTCAATGAATTAGATGCACTCCATTTACAAATTCACAACGATATTATCTTTGATCATAAAGATGTCCGCGCGTTAGCTACCAACGAGGAACGGTTCAGTGCGAAGTGTTTGTTTAATGTAACTGGCAGCCGGTCTATTATCTATTGCTCATTAAGTTTATTGTAGCGGGGAACCATTTCATAAACACCCATTGTTCGGACGGACGTCCGAACGCGTGTTTGCGATTAAAGCACAATTCTCTGTATACTCGTCTGCGTACATGTGGCGTCGTTGTGCAATAAAATGGTCTACGTTAACTTGTCTTGAGAATCTTCTTAATAAAAATCCTATATGAGGGTTTGGTTGGTGTCAGTGTCCTCGTTAATCCATGCTTCTTTACAACGGCCGAAACCTCTGCTATGTGTTACGTATTAACTGAAGTGGGTTACAAGATATCATTGTATGATCTGAGAGTCCGTTGATCGCGACTAGAAGCTTCCTCGTTCAGATCGAGTTTGAATCGCGAAATAGTGTCTGGGGATAAGTGGAGTAAATCCTGTTCAAGTGGTTACATTACTTGCAAGTAATCACTCTATAAGATTAACTGGGCACATGGCGCAGTGTTCAATTTAATTGATTATGGCTTGATTAATGTCTTGGCAATTACGAAGTGACGTCATCTACTGTAATAGATGACCGTAGGTACTTGATTTCACACGGGGAGAAAAATCTTATCCTTCAGACATTTCCTAGGATTGAGTATTATTTTTATGTATGTCCCCAAAATTGGTTAGATTTTTCAATACCGATTCCATTTTCTAGATGTTAGATTTTGTTCATATTTCATTTTTTCCTTTTTTAATAAAACAAACAAAACTAAATTATAATCCCCAATGAAGGAATCACCTAAGTCAATTTGAGTCAATTCTTGTATTTAGGGCGTGTAGATAATTGATTCAGTTACAATAAGAATCCGAAATGTTCCAAATACAAAATAGTCCGGAATCCGAGCCAGAGGAAACATTAAAATCTAATCAAGATAATCAACGAGCGAAAGTGGACGCCGAGTTAGTTCGGCGGCTTAATAAAATATAGGAATTCATTACGAGTGGGATAGCCTGTCTGAATTTGGGGAATAAGTTATAAATTAAGCAGGTGATCGGATCGCCGGCCGATAAAAAAGTTAAAAATTCAATAACAGCGGAGTGCGCGGTACCGTAAGCGATGGGTGGCCGTCTGGTAGCGTCGCCAGGTGATGGGATTTGTACGGGACGTCCCAACTCGTCCCGCAGTTACTCATCGGGACGCAATGGCATTTTGATTGCGCAGTAACTTACCGGGACGCCCAATTTTATTATTTTTATTTGTTCTCCAACACGATTTCACTGTTGATTTTAGAAGGGTGGAGGTACTCGTATCTAGCCCAGCGTGTCTAGGTAAAAGAATTGGGTAGTACAGGCGTCTAACTTCCAACGGGAGAAGTAGGGGAGGGAGGGGCGGGGCAAAGTTTGGATATTATAGTACTTCGCTTAGGAGATATTTTTTACAGAAATGTATATCTGGTAGATAATTATGCCGACGCTACTACAAGTCATCGCGACGATGATGTCAGATGAATTTAGACTGATGCTTAGTATTGTAATTTAATGGCTCCATAAAATAACAAACGAGCTAATTTGAATTAATAGACAAAAAATATGATTCAATTTTCTACTATACAATGTAGAATTAAACTTCGTTTCTGAAACGTCTCGTTCAGCTTGTGATAGATGGCGACACTAGGCGGGCGAGCGGCGCATGTATAAATAAATAATTTGATGGACGACGCCTGCGACGGTAGCGCAGCAGGCAGGCGCAGCCCGGCGCTGGCGCAGGCGCACCTAACTCGTTAATATTGTTAATGACGCGGCCACAGACACGGGACGCTCGACATGTACCGTGTGCCGTGGTACAGCTCGAGAACGTGTCGATACTATAAATATCTGGAGGGTACCTGTAATTACGCTCAGGAAATATTGAGCTGTACATTAAGGGGTTTGAAATCATTCTTGTTTCAAAGTTTTCGGGTAGTGTATAAAACTTTGATAAAACTTTGGTTTCGTGGAAATTCCTAGGCGGTGACATTCAAGGCGCTGAAACAGAACTCATTAGGATTTTTTGTTTCTTTAAGTCATTTAATGCACTAAAAATAAACAAAGTTGTGTCGAATTAAAGTAATGACATATTTTTTGGTTTAACAAGTTTTCGCAAAATGTTTAATCAGCGTTAAAAGTAAAACCACAACATCGGTGGTGTGCGTCGCAGCTCGCAAGTGGTACGGTAAACTTTCCAATCGATCAATTTGCGATCAATCGAGTTTCAATTACCGACGCGGGATTGCTTATGTCGGTTTCCTAGTGGCTTGGCTAGTGGCTGGCGGAGCGGGCTGCCAATATCTCGACACCTATTATTTCGGGGATGGAATTGTGTTAATATTGCTTGGGAGCCGTTTGGAAGGCTACTTTTATATCTATCTTTATACTAGCCTGGCTATTCCAGCTAATAATTTTACAATATTAATAATTTGAAGTAATGGCTCTTTTAAAGTATGATATGAAATACAAATAGTTAATGGTGAAAACTGCTCGAAGCTTTGACCTTTTTGACTTCAAGAGAATAATATCGAAGTTTTGATAATTCAAGAATGGTTATCAGATTTTATAAATGCCTGAGTTTTGAGGTATATTTGTTACTCATGCTTATTTCATGAAGATTCTCGTTTTTATTCACAAAATCATAAAATAAATGGCAAAATGTTAATATTTATTCAATGATTTTAAAAGTCTTAATCATTAATTTTTCTGTTACGTAGCTCGTTGCCCAAAAAATTTCAGATGTGAAACGTTTTTGACACTCATCAAACTTAACTAGCTTTTTCATAGCTTTTGTGAATGAGTGGCCTGGGAGCGAAATTCGGAGTCCTTCTGCGTACACAGAGCTCAGTGCTCGTTCTGCTGCGGAAACTACCGACATTCAACCAGCTAATTTAAGGGATAATAAATGCAAGTTTTTGGTAATATAATTATATCCTTAATGCAGAGGACGGCACCAGGTGAACGTTAGTAAATACATAGAAGCCCAAGTCCGTATACCTTTAATATTATAGTTAATATTAACTAACTAACTAATTATAGTTAATGTTAACAAACTGTCTATTTTTAATTTGGATAATCCTACTGAGTTATGGCATAATGATTATAATATTAATACATTGATGAATATCACCTATAATTATTTCACTGTACGGTTCGAGATCTGTGTCACAAGACCACTTAATCTTATAGTTTTCCATGTTGGCAAGTGCGGCTTGCCAGACTTATCGCACCTCGAAGAAAATTAAGGATAACTCTCATGTATGGGAGTTCCTAACAATATTGTCTTTCAAATAAATAATGATGAACAAATGAAATCTTGTCAAAATTATCGTAGATGTATGATTTGTAAAAAAAAACTAACAGTAATTTAAGGACATAGAGAAAATTATGCTGTCCTGAAGAGTTAACATTACGCGGTAGTGTTCCTGGCCGATGTCCGTGGAAAATGTATGCGCGTACAAATTTGTAAACGGCCGTGGCATGGCACAAGAAACGTATTGTTGGAATCTCGCGCCGACGCAAACGCATTAGGGTTGCCGACTACCGGTCAAAATACAATCGCGATTTATTCTCGACACCGTCAGCGTCACCAATTGTAGTCTCGATATTAAATAATCTGTAAACGTAAATTCTATTACATCAATCTTCAATTCATTATCGAATATTTGTAAGAATTGCGTATACGTCAATTTTATAGAGGATCTCTAATTTAATTACAGACTATTTATAACAAATGCGTTGCTGGAAGTTATACGGGAAATGGTCATTAAATTTTATGACTTGTTATTTTTGTCAGGCGATGGTTATTGTTTATTATCCATTTCAGCCTTATATAGGTCGATGTCATGTTTTATTTATAAAACCCTTGAAGGAGATTTATTATAACGTTTCAAATTCGCGAAATCCCTTCTATTGTCGACTTTTAAACCAATAATAAAACATCGATTGACAGCCCTGCACATCCCAATGTTTGTGGTAGCGT
>DWPQ01001734.1:0-11704 GCA_018251795.1 Perichares adela | reverse complement strand
TACATATTTTGATAAAAGTCAATAACAGAAAGGTCCCAGCAGGCGAGATTTTTTTTACATTAATCGTTATATTTCAGTCAATTGACATAAAATCGTAATGTACCTATAACCTCTATAACCTTCTCAAAGTATTGCACTATCTTTTAGTAAAAACCGTACAAAATCCGTACAGTAGATTTTGAGAAAAAGGGGCACATACATTAGGGGACTTTATTTTATAATCCCTACTAATATCATAAATGCAAAAGTAACTCTGTCTGTCTGCTACGCTTTACGCCTAAACCACAACCGATTTTGATGAAGTTCGGCATGAGGATAGAACTGAACTTGGGAAAGGACAGGCTACTTTTTATCCCGAGATTTCTTCGGGTCCTGAAGCGAAGCGAGGGCGGTTCACTATTAACACATAAATAAGGTCTTTGCCAACCGTAAATCAGCATAAAAGCCATTGTAATTAAATGAGACAATTTAAAACGTCCAAATAGCGTGACTGGAATATCGCACGGAAGGTCTTGCATGTCTTATCGAACTCGTGGCAAAACGGAAATCTCTCGTGTTGTACACAAAACATAGTTTATCTTTAACAGTTTTAACGGTTATTATGCAAAACCTCTTGGACTGTACGGCCTTTATCTATCCTTGAATGCAACCTCACCTATACGCAGTTTATCCAGCTGATTAACGAGGCTAGGGTGCTAAGTCCCTCTTGGAGGTCTTGGAGCCTCGTACCACAAGTGTTTTTGACTTGAAAGAAGTGATAATATCTTGGGTAAGGTGAAATTATATGTATACTTAAGTTATTTAATAAATTTACTTGAATGCAGACATTATTTCAATATGGATTACCAGAATGGCAACTTAATAAAGTCGTTTACTCACTGAGGCTTCATTGCACCTCATTGTTTACAAACTTAAATCCTCTTCTTATTTGTCCTTACCCAAAGATTTCCAGAAAAAATTGCTACATTTACAAATTTACTAGAGATTTTACATTTTCGTTTGTCATCATATTGTTTATTTTTGTCTGTTAACAAAGAAGACATGTATCCATCTATACAACAATGGGTTTTAATAATTCACCATGTAATTTTGTTATTTCATCTCTATAAATGAAATGACCGAGTATGTTGAGACGCCGTCTCGTCGCAGTCAAGTATGAGGTCATACGTTGATGGGAGACATTGTGCGATGCGTATTCATTATGTAAATTGTTCTATTAGATTAAATTATACATTGACTGCAAATAGCGCTAAAGCAAGCACTGGAAATTGACGCAAATACAATTTAATGGACACAGAGTAGAAATAAATAAAAATTCTTGATTCAAATGTGGGTCGTAGAATAAATAACAGTTATGTGCGAAATGCGTATTTAATCGCTAGCTTCGTTGAAAACATAGTTAGGAAATATGAAAATGAGAATACCTGAGAGTTTTCTATATTTTCGAATGTGTGTGAGCTGTGCTAATCCGTACTTGGCCAACCAATAAGAAAGTATATGTGGTCGATAACGAAACACCTTTTGTGGTGTGCGTATATATTTTACTATCCATCCATACATCCATCAGCCCTTTAAGGTTCACTGTTGGACATAGGCCTACCCTAATTTCCGCCAGTCCGGCCCTCTGAGCCTCAGAATCCAGCGGGTACCCGCCGTCTTCTTCTTCATGGAATCACTCGAGATTAATGTATCTAATAAGTTAAGACGAGACATCGTGACGCGAGCTACATCAGCCCACATCGCTACAACCACGACCGTTCTAGCAAGAACACATCGACTGAGAAGAATAAGTTTATTAGATACGTGGTACCAGTTGGTACCACGCTTGTTTCTTTGCAGTTACTCGCGTCTATGGGTGGCAGTGACCATGTATACTATTAGGCGGTCTACTGCTTTCATAACATAAAGCAAACATTACGGTACTCTGACTTATTCTTTATGTTTCAACTATGCAATATTAGAAACGATCTTCTGGGATTATTAATGTCCAAATCTCTCAAAAGAAGACTGATTTACTAATTTGCTGATACTTCTTTGCATCTCATATCTTTGACGTACCTTAGTCTCTCGTACTCTGAAAGACCTTTTTTGATATTCTTGGTTCAGACATAAAACAGTCTAATCCCTAACTTGTTTATTTAAACTTTGTTAGCTAACTAACCTAGATGCCTCGCTCCACTATAAGCCTCCGGTAATTAATTTCCCCGCTCGGTCGGCTAATTACGAATAGAGGTCAAAAGCAAGGTCATCTGAAGGTCGACGTGAGCATCCACATTGAAGGCCGAGCACATTGATCAAGCTATCGCTTCTTAAAGCCTTTTCTTCGATATGAGGACTTTACTGACCGTCCTCTGGAAAACATTGGGCTTTTACAAGCGCTTTTGATGACGTGTGATTATGAAAAAGTCTGGATATACATAATGTCATTGTAACGCTGATTAATTATAACACCACCCGCAAAATGATGATCAAATTAAATTAAAAAAGGAAGTTGTTCAGAATCTACATTCAGTTAATAGTTACGATAAAATACAATTTAAGGAAGAAGTTGTAAAATTATATGAATGTGGAAAATAAAAGTGAACAAACTCTCTGACCATCGAGTCACAGGAAATAGAATTTAAAAAGATACAATTTCATCCGAACCTGATCAGACAAATATTATTATATTTAAAGTCTATGTATCTCTATGTCATGTCTATGTATTGAATAGCTAAATAATGTATAGAGAGTGTATGGATAATGTGTATCATCACTCCATAATTGTTACTGCTGGGCACCAGTCTGCTCACAGTACAGACCAGTAGTCTACAAAGTACAGCTCCAGACCAACACGTGGCACTTTAGCTCCTTAAATGCGGCTCTGGCACAAATATCCGCGGAAAGCGTGTACTACTATAAAAGTAGTAATAAAAGTGTACAAACAAGCAAATTTGGCTAAAATATATTTTGTATAGCACAGTGTGATAAAATCCCACATTTTACGGACGGTCGCGACCGTGCGCGGGTGTTCATCACATAGTGCTATAAAATAATATACGATACTTACCTACGTGGTCTAACATTGCACTACATTTTCTCACACTTTAGAACTCCACTCCGTGCAATGATAGACCACTTAGGTCGTTCGTATCGTAATGTACTATTATTGTAATGTCCATATTTGGCTCTTTGGCTAATAAGTTTGCCGAACATTGCTTCAGGATATCACTGTAGACAGTTGTATACTTTGATATCTAATTTGAGAACAAACATTGCAAAAAAACCAATTCAAACCAACAAAACTACCAAGCAAATCGAATCTATTCCATTCCCGCAAAATACATTATGAAGCCCTTTATTGAATCTGCTGAACGCTACAAATAATGTGCGCGGGTAACACTCGTAATAAAATGGATCGCATGTGCTATTCACTACTACGATTTCATTTAACAATGATTCCTTAAATGAATTAAACACCCACATCGATAGCTGCTACCAATGTTGGTAACAATGTTATTGGGTTATGTAAGAATGCACCTATTTAGAAGAATTTGCACAAAATTTTAAGTGCACAAATTAGAAATAATAACGATAATGAACGGTTTGAATACAATCCAAATGTTATTCTTAATACATAATATGAAATAAGAAAGTTCTCAAACAGTAATCAAGTGACTTCTAATTAATTCATCACCATCAGAACCTATAATGGTTCCGTTGTTTTACTCAGATGTCCTGTCACAATGAGGGAATTTAAGGCAATAGTAATAAATAGTCAATAGCAAGTGCTGATTGGCGGACGTAACATATTTTTGAGAACATTAAAGACAACTCTCAGGTGTTATTTTGTCACGATGCCTTTCCTTCATCGAAATTATAATTGTAATTGTGCCTAAGTTTTGATAAAACTCTCGAAGACACGATGGCAAGTCTCTTGTTCGATAAAAATTACGGCTAGACATAAACATAGGACCAGATGCTGATTTAATTTTATAAACTAACTTGACTTAGAGGTATCTAAGCCTAATGTGGTAGAAGATAAAACAACTGCATACTGATGTTGAATAATGTTCTTATCCATCGAGCTTATGAAATTTGTTTATTTCAGGATGCCGTCAGCAGCGCCTCCCGCCGAAAATGGCACAGTCCCTCGCAGCGAGCTGGAACAGCTCCAAATGCGTGCTGGTCAGGTTACTGACGAGGTTAGTATTGATTTTATATTTGAAAAGCAACAAAACTAAACGTACGTCGGGTGACGCGAGCATTTTCAAAGATTTAGGAACATAGTAACGTGACATGTTGCAAAAGCCATGCCATTTGTGTGCGGGTATTAGTATTTTCTTTTAAAGAGGACCTTAAGTCCTCGTCAGCCGAATTGATGTACGGTAAGCCGCTGCGACTGTGGGCAGAATTTTTACAGTTTACTGCTCTGGAAACGACAGACCTCTCGGATTTCACGACGACAACGGCCAAAATGAGACCGACTCGTCGCACGACCCATTCAAATTTGTAATTTAATGTCCGATACTTTGTAATTTAAACGTTTATTTTAATCTAAAAATGTAGAACAGTTTCTATAAACAATGTTTAAGAAAATGTGTCCCGGGGTAGAGCCTTGAGATGCTCCGTAATCATTTCGCCTTTGTTGTTCTCATCTAATGTTCTTCTATCTTTTTTATGTCTACAATGTAGCGTCCACAGTGTGACAAAGGATGCCTTTTTACATTACTTTTATAGTAACTAGTTTAATCTGTGAAAACCGTTGTATTCATTACAGAAACCTTCACAAATATAAATTAAATTCGAATATAATTGCAACTACGTTAACTTTGTTAATTAATAATCGCTGCCTTTAATTTTGAAGTTACAGTTCGCTTACAAGATTCACCTGAAATAAGTCAGGAATTTCATGGTAATGTTGCACATTATGCTTTTTAAAATGTACGGTATTTTAATTATACAAATGTTACAATTTCAGTCTCTGGAGTCTACTCGACGTATGATGCAACTATGCGAGGAGGTGAGTTCAAGTTTTGCACATAATTAATTATTCGTTGATATTCATTAATAACTAATGTAACTGTCATAATTTAAGATTATTAACTAACAGGATATCGATGTCAAAGTCATGGTAATCATATTTTATGACAGTTTTAACATTTAAATAAGTATAAGGAATTTAAATGGGAGTAATTGTACCTAATTGATTGTTCGAGAATACCTCCCAATTATAAATGAACTACATATTGAATTTTAGAACCAATAAAACTACATTTGCCCCCCATCTTATTTAAAATGTCAAATTGATTAACAACAAGAAAATATATAATTTCACTAGCATACAGAATAATATAACTATATATGTGTTAAAGAAATTGAATCAAAAAGTTGCGTGGACTCGCATATGTAGCCGTGTTTCGATTTAGTTAAGTTTAAGTTTCCCCCCTCATAGTTTTAAGTGTTTATATTTAGTTATTCCGTTGGTTATGTGATTATTTGTGATCATCTGTGAGAGAGGTGTTCTCGATGCGAGGGAGTGAGGGGTATAGCGGAAGTGTCTTGGATAGCCCTAAGCTCGGTTTGATCTCCAATGCCCGTCCCCAACCCCTTAGGGCGCAGCCTTTTGCTATCCCTGGCTGTTGTGTATCGATGTCGCTAATATTGATGTTATATATTATTCGATGTGTATGTATATCTATTGTAGCTGTCCGATTATGATGTTCCTATATATTTTTGTTTTTCATATCCTTTGCGGTATATTTATTTATATTATTGTTTATTATTTTAACCATATGGGTGTTGCATGATACGTGTCTAACTGTATCCAAGTGTTAGAGGTCTCAATAGCCCTTTGTGTTGTTTGTAGTATTGTAAATTTTATGTGAGCAAATTCAAATGCCCAGCCTTTGGTGTTGACAGTTAATTGTCATTTATTGGAAATTTAATAAAAACTTTGGTTGCCTGTATGTAATTGCAACAGGTGATTAAATATATTAACTGTCAGCTTCCAATTATTTATGTCCAGTGCTCTGTTTTTGGTTCCATAGCATGAAGCCATCATACAATAGAATATGTTCAGGTCCCCTCCTAGTTTAATAAAGTTAACAACCTTAGCCAGTAAATTGTCTCTGATATGTGCGCTTTACTATTGAAATAGTCTGTTCTGTTGTGCTTGGGCCTGCTTTCAAAATTAAATCCTTGTTCTTGGACGCCGACTTCTCTTAAGTTACTATCTGCCTCCATGGCACCACCTCCTACGCACTTTTTAACAGTTTTACTTCCTCTCTGGTTCTCATTAGATTCCTTTTTTTCTCGTTTAATGATTTTCTAATGTTATTTTTCTGTTATCAGAAACAAATCTCGAAATACTTCAATATCGAACATCCCAAAAATACTTATGATGTCTACATTGAGTTGATTCATGATCAGTTTAAGTTTGTTCTATCCTGTTTTAGTTGTCTCTGTATCGTAAGTTTCTGTGTAGTGGCTGCTCTCTGTTGTTGATTGTAATCTATTATGTTGTATGATTTTCATGCCTTCTCGAACATTCACAATACTGCCAAAATGTGGGCGTGTACACACCCCCATACCTGCCACTGAACTCCAACAAATATATCGAGCTACACCTGAAACTCTCACACCAAATACATACCAATTGTATATTATTATTAATACCTACATGATTTGAACTATAGTTTTCTGTATTTATATTTTTAAATGTATGTTATAATTTAATATTATTTATATTTATTTATTTGTATATATCCACATTTTTTTATGGTTTTACTTATCTACAAATAGCATTCTCTTCAAATACCTTGTCTGTACAAATGTTTGAATAGGATTATGGTCTTGGACTCGGTACAGATTCAGCATAACTTTCAAACACAGTTCAGACAGAGGGGGACATCTTTAGATCCGTAAGTCTGTATAACTTTTGTTTTTGTTGGATACGATAAAAGTGCGATAGATCGAAGATGTCCCCCGGCATGACACTGTATGTGAACGACCACTCGTCCTTTCACTCGTCACACGCGTGTACTCCACACTGGTGCAACGTGTGCGATGAGAGGTCCAACCCCACCGTCCACTCACTCCACTGTACCCCTCACAACTAACATGCTCTCTGACTTTTTGTTTCTGCGGCTGGTGTAGAGCAAGGAGGCCGGCATTCGTACTCTGGTCGCTCTAGATGACCAGGGAGGTGAGTGATCTGCAAAATTTGGAACACTACTTAAATTACTTACAATTTTATCTATTTTATTTTTCGCTAACTTGTTTGAGCGTCGTAGGGTTTTCAGTCTTCACGAAGACGGACTCGCCGATTTAGAAGACTTGAAGGGGGTATAGATTGTGTGTTTAAAGTAACGCTCTATTGATTCAATGCAAAGGTGCGGGCATCCAATGAGACTCGGAGTGCAGATAACTCGTGAACGCACCGAGGTGGTCACGGAAAACCCACATCTTTGTATGTTTCATCAGTAACGTAGATATTATACACTTTGCACAACTAACAGCGAGTGCTATGTCTGTAAACGCCAGCCGAGTCTATATTACGATACTGTATACATTCTGCATTTCAGATGTTCGTACTCGACTCTAAATTGACAACTTACCTAATCACATGTACCGTATATAATAAACGAGCGAAGTAAATTCGAAACGCTTCTCCTCAACGCACGACTCTTAACATCACACAAAATAATCATGAATCATATGAAACTGAGCACAGATAAAACTGAATCTGGTTTTACTTGCAAGCTTCACTGCATGCATGTCGTTGTTCGAGTAGTGTGTGTTAGCGCACGCCCACGTGCACGTGCACGCGCACGCGCCGCACGCCCGCGCGCACGCCGCACGCAGCCGCACGCACCGCGAGCCGTGCCGCGCCGCACCCCGCCACCCACACGACCCCGATACTCTCTCCTAAGATATATTATTTTGATTTGTATTTTATGTATAGAGCGAGGACGCCGGGGGGCAAGCGCTTCATATGTTGAGTCACCAGGGCGGTAAGAGTTAAACTGAACACTGGGTAGTCGAAACGTGAGAACGTCTGTGTTTGAATGTGCAGTATCAATTAATCTCTTTGTTTTTCTTTGACGTTTCTCTTAAATATCGACTTATCTCAATTCGATGTTGCGTGTGTATTCTATGTTTCGATGGGGATGACTTTCAAAGTATAGTGTATATAGAAAAGCCCGATGGCCGTTCGTTGCTAATTGTCGCAAAAGACTGTACTCTATCTTTTGCTGAAGATTTAATTTGAATGAGCTGCGCAATCTGTTTAGTTCTTCCGTTGATGTTATCTATCGGAACGCTTTTTATAGGTATATTTATTTATCTTTCCGAATCTCTCTTCTCTTAATATCTGCGGTACTGAAATGAATGCGCGTAACCGAGTGTGTCTGTTGACGTATAGATTAAATGGTATACGCCTTCATCTCCATGGCTAGCAGCGTATTGTTAATGTTAGTTTTGTAGGTCTGTGACTGTTAGCTCGATGCGATCTGTGCCAGTGCGAGGCCGCTCGCTCCTCCACATTACATTAGTTTGTTCATTTATATTATTCGTTTCAACTAATACTTTGCTACTTTCACGTTTCATTTAGGAATGGCTTAATATAATATCGTTCATTTGCTAAGTTGATTTATGTTCATTCACCGCCGGAGGAGCGACTGCCCGCTCGGGCTCAGCTCACCGAGATCATTTCATGTACTTTATTTTGTGTTTAGTTGTCAGTTTGAGTTGTGTTGAGTAGTGAGTTGTCCCGGCGAGGCGCGCCCAGCGTGGTTGCGCGCGCGCCGCCCTCGACTCACGCATTCGTTTGGCGAGCTATAGTGACATCATTATTGTGTTGTAGAGTCACGAGGTGGGCATGAAAACCCTGGTCATGCTGGATGAACAGGGCGGTAAGCATCCAGTAGTATATTTTTACATCACTCATAACTTAGTAAGGCTTGTGTTTGAAATGCCACTTCAGATTGTTTATGACAATTCATTGAATGGCGATGACTTGATAACGTTTAAATATCGATTGAAACGTGTTAACAGTTTAATTTTAAAGGATAATTAATGAAGGTAAAAATCACGTTTTCATGTTCATTTATTAAAAGTTAGAAGATAAACACGACAACGTCTCTGCGATCTACTATTCATCGCTGTGAAAGTGATCGTCGAGGTTTAACATCATCTTATGTTGAGATAGCATCTGTTTATTCGTTTTCTTTAGTTTTTTCCCACGCATCTAGCTATGCACGATTATTTCAATCTTGCTGTTGAATGCATGTCTATTAGTATTTATGAGATTATTATTGTTATTCTAAGTGTTAGTCATTATAATTCTAGAATTTTAATCACTAGTCTCAGCACCATACATCATCTAAATCAAGGTAAATAAATTAATTTAGTATCAGTTTTAACCGGATCAGGTGTAAGACATTTAATTAAACTTTGTATACTTGAACAGCCCATGAAACAGGTCTAATAGAGCTTCAAATCAATAGAGTTGCTGATATGAAATCCAAAATCAAAATTGCATGACAATAGTTTATTAGTTACAATAATACTGAGCTTAAAGATTTTGTTGTCTTACACTTAGCCCTGGTATTTGTCGAGAGCGTTGAGAATTTACAATTGAGAAATAGATTGATTAAAGTAATGAAAAATTTAAATCGCGAATAGAATTCAAATGAGATGATTTTTAGACGCTTCAACACACTCGCGAGTTAGCGATTTAAGGGTGGGTTTAAAGCGATTTTTGGTGTGTGTAAACAGAGCAATTGGACAGAATCGAGGAGGGAATGGACCAGATTAACGCCGATATGCGTGAAGCCGAGAAGAATCTCTCGGGTATGGAGAAATGCTGCGGCATCTGCGTTCTGCCTTGCAACAAGTACGTAGACTATCATACAAAACAGTATAATTAGATTAGTACGAGTCCTCGGCACAAACTAATGAGTTGACTGGTTAAGATTGCCATGAGGTACTAAATCCACCCATTGTATCCCTTATATTGAAGGTCTTACAAAAAAAAATGTAATAAATAAATAATTGCAGTTACAAAAGAATACAAAAATCGGTCGTTAAATTAAAAACTAAGACCTAAAAAAAACAACTTAATCAATGCACCGATATATCAAAATTATTTAAAGGAGCAAAGAAAAAGTTTTGACTGGTTGTATGTAAAAATAACTTGTCTTTTCAAACCCCCCATGTTATATATAAGCTGAATAATTTTCCAGGGGAGCTTCGTTCAAGGAGGATGATGGCACATGGAAGGGCAACGATGACGGCAAGGTGGTAAACAACCAGCCCCAACGGGTGATGGATGAGCGCAACGGCATAGGACCACAGGCCGGATACATCGGCAGGTTGGTACAATTTTAGAGGTTGACTTTATAATCGGTCCGCGTGAAGCTGTGAAGGCCGCTAAGGCCAACGAAATAATTTTGTAGGATGATTTTTTCTTTCTGTCCGCGTGAAGCTGCGAACGTCGCTAGGGCAGCATAATGTCCATCAGAAACGACTTTTAAAAACATCAATGAGTTTGTTGAAAAATCTGTTATTATTTAGGGAAAGAAAACATTTACTAGTGCTTAGAAATAGATATTAATTCCTGCCTAAAACGTATCAGTATGCCTAGGATGGATCAAGACAAATCTAATTATAAATTATTATAAAGTAAGAAGTGCAAGAAGGAAAAACAGAAATTAATACCCAAATTAGAGAAGACTATGAAATAAATAAAGAAATATACATACAGTAAAGTAGAGATATTCAGGTAGTGAAGTAGCAATGCGTACCGAATCCGAGGCCTGAAATAAATTACTTATGACGTCTTATTTATACAAGCGTGTTAAATTTCAGTTGTTTGCTAAATGAAGCCTTTGTCTTAAATAACACGAGAATCAATAGTATATTGTTATAAACGCAAAACTTAATTGTAAACTTCAAATATTATCTGCATTTGAAGCATCAATTAAACATAATTATAAAGTGATGATTTATAAATAAATAAATAATTTTAATAACTTAAACATAATTCGAGAAAATCAAAAGAGAATCACATTTGGTTAATTTTCCACAAAACATTATATTTAACACTAATAATCCTGTTTTATCATCATTCAAATCGTGAGAGAAATACTCTGTCTTCCGTGTTCGCTGAGGTGTGAAATGGGCTGTCTTAAAGCCAGTGAAATATATTCTCAGAGTTATTTGCACTTTGTAATCGTTTCGTTCGTTCCCTGGTTCGTTGAGTGAACCAGAAAATAAATTCACAAAACGTGTTACAAACGTGTGAATTTGCATTTGAAAGCGCGAAATTCTTGTTAAGTTTGCCGCGTTCGTTTTACATTTATTTTCCTTGAATTTCTTTCATCTGTATAATCTATATTAAGTATATCAAGCTATTTAACAGTGATAGCCTAGCTGATGGTTGTTGATCATAACAATACATAATTGTCCCACTGCTGGGCTCGGGTCTCCTCTCATTCTGAGACGGTTTAAGGCCTAAGTTCACCACGCTGCCCAAGTGTGGGTTGGTAGACAATGGTATTTGTTGATGAAATTAGCAGATAACTTGGAAATAATCATCATTTGTTTCGGTGAAGTGGCCTTTCAATGTTTTTGTTCACCGAAGCATTTCTAATCCCTACTAATATTATAAATGCGAAAGTAACTCTGTCTGTCTGCTACGCTTTCACGCCTAAACCACTGA
>DWPQ01001733.1:0-11713 GCA_018251795.1 Perichares adela | reverse complement strand
TAATAAACGTCAAAACAGTATACGTATATCGAGTATGCATGTGGGTGTGTCTTTGTACGTGTAATGTTTTATTTATTTATTTAATGTACTTTTTAACCATTATTATTGAAAAATATTATCGTTCTGCACTTCTCCTACACATAAACTATATGTGTGTGAAATTTCATACTCCTCCGTCCGCGCAATTTTCGTAAAAAGGGATTGAAAGATTTCGCTTTATGTATTTATATATAGATAACACGGCTATTGTTATTGATAAATTAGAGAGAAGATGGAAGTCGTGTAGTCGTTTCGTTTTAATGAAACAATTTCAAATTCAGATTTGTTCGCTATTTCCGTCTTAACTTTTGTCAAACTTTCCTTTTCTCGTCGCGTCCCCCTTCTAACGAACGATTCGCAAACGAGATCGTGAATACAGATTAATGTTTTGTATAATTGCTTCAACAACAATGTAATTTGCAGCGAACAATCAGCGTTGGATCGAGAAACGGAGCGAATATATCACGCTTCATTATCTCTTCCTGACAACTGGAATCTGGAAGAGGGATAAGGTGCGACTAGACTGAATTTAAGTTAATAATGTTTCAGCCTGGTTTTTAGAAAAATAAATAATAAGTTCAACTTTGAAATTATCTCAAACCTAAAATTATACCTCTATAGTAGCGCATCAACCTTTCGTATAAATTGCGTCCCGTGAAGATTGCACGCATGATAAAAAACGAGTTCAGTTATTAAATATTCAAACCTCAACCTTAAAATATGCTTCAATTAGTTACAGTTACATCTTTACTGTCATATATAAGCTTCATTAAAGCAAGATGTATGATCTACTCAAAGGCCATCATTAGACTGAACCGTCGTAAATCGTGGAACGTTTGCTGTCTTTCCCAACTGCTGGTTTCAAATATGCACGGCACGGTTCATGCGGAGACACGTCAAGTGTTGCCATGAGCCCGGTCATATTTCCACCGTTTTTTCAACAAACACGCTTGATAGAGATTGATGATCGGTCACCCCTCACCCCGCGGGCTTACACGATTACCCGGCAAAGGGGATTCGAATATATCCAAATTTAGACCGTGATGGACGTTTCTTAGTGGATAACTATCCTGATAATCCTCCGGTGTATCGCATTAAGTAATCGATCTAGCGTTACGGCATTTTACGAAGGTGCTTGATTAACCTATCTTTACTTTCTTATCAAATAATATTTTGTTAATAAAACGTTGGAAGGATATATGTGTTCAAGTTTCTGTTAGATTTGAGCTGATTGTCACTGTCCTTTATTTTTTAGCATTTTATTTTTGTACTTTACCTAGACATTATACCTATAGGTAATTTCTATTGTCCAAAACCGTGCAAAACATTTTGATATTTTAGAACGTATCACTTCATCAGTGAAGGCCGGTTGATTGTGCTCGCAATACGTTCCAACTGTAATACCTGGGGCTTTCAAATTCGTCGAAATGTGTTAGTTTGCATTCCATTTTACAGTTGTATTGTTTTATTGCTTTGTGCATTTATGGGTCAATAGCAACGTGTTCAATGATACTCTCGTTTATATAAGGCCGTTTCAAAAGGGTAATCTGTCCATAGCTTTAAAAAGTGCCTGTATAAAGTATTTCATTGCTCTTTGAATTGGTAATGTTATTGGACGATTATACGCGTGCTTGTAAAAAGTTGCAACTTCCTTTTATATTAACAGCTCGCGAAGACCACTTCCATTTACTGAAGTTGACAGATGCCAACTTTGTACCAATCGAAATATCTTATACCTGTTATACGGCAGAGTAAAAAAGACAATTTAAAATATTCCAGGCGTACAAACGCGCAATTCGATCCAACATTATCTTTGGGTAATTAAACATCTTTTGGTATCGTCACAAAAAACTTATTCGCAACTTTTAGCGGTTGTGCATTTGTCACCGCGATGCACCGCCGCCATCTTGATCCTGAAGAGGCATTCGACACTGGCTGAGTGGCTCATTCGCGCAGGGAACAAGGGCCGTTATTATACTAGCAGCCTGAAAAAGCGAGCATTTCCCTTTCGTAATTGGCCGTGATACCGTACAAAAATAATTTCGTCTTTCTTCACTTCAACTAGTACCGACCGCTGTAATGTTAACAACACATCTATTCGCATGCATTTCCAGGCAGTCTTGGAGCACAAAAAGGTGAATTTAGCGTGTGTTTCAAAGGGCGGGTTAACACGCGTTAATAACCGTAGTTAAATGTTAGGGGTCGGGTCGGGAGTGCTCAATTGCGGTAAAATCATATCGGGTATGAAATAAATCAGCATGTTTCGCGGCGCCTCGGGACAGCTCGCGTTACACCCCGATTCGTTATCAGCATTTTAAAACGCCACACCGACGCGGAGGGACTTGACGTGACATTGACAGGTGCTCGATGTTGCGTGCGTTGGCGTTCCTTTTCTCTACGACGACAGTTTTGATTTAGATTAATCGTACAAGTTGGCCATTTTACGCACACCGTACACAGTTCCACACCTGCTCGAGGGAATACATTAAAATGTGAATAAAACGCCGCGCAGTCAACTGAAAACCTTTTTCGTTTAAAAGCAACTAATGTCGTAGTCTGGTAATACCCTCGTGGAGCCCTGGTGAATGCTAAATTTGTTTGATGTTATCTGTATTATTAATATTATATTCTGAATGTAATATTATTTATTTGGAATTCTGAAAAATTATATTATTAATTTAAAACTAACAAACAGACATAAAACCCCTCTATATCTACATAGGTGGCATCTACAATTCATAGACATCTGAAGCTAGTGTTGTTAGTAATAGTTGTACCTTCAAAAGGTTGAGATGGAATGCGTGACCCACCGGCACTTGTAATCCTAAATTTTTATTCATCACAACCCATTACTTCCACTCCGAGTGAATCATAACGTCTTCTATTCTTATACATACTTATGTACTTAGCTGTGAAATATAAGTCGAGCCAGGCAGCTCCCGAGTAAGAGACAGACATCATATCAGAAGACTGGCATTGGCTGAACCGGTACGTTCATTAGAGATTCCGGAGCTTCTCCACATGCGCCAGATGCATGCCGAGGGGGTTTTAGTGGTTAAAAATTCTACATAACGAGATACCTTTACCCCGATACCAAAAAGAAGGTTATTGCTATTGCAGGCTACCAATCAAAATCTTTCTGCAAAACTGCTTCATCATACAACCAGCAAGTTTCGCAGAGTATCATGGAAATTAGGCGTGTATATACTGAATTAAATCAGATCCCGTTCCATTTTCCCTAGAATGCCCTAAAATTGCCAAAATATTTGAATACATACCCAACCGGAGGCACATTCCGATATCGTGTGTGCCTTTGTACCTAAAAAGACGTGCAATAAAGAGGGTACATTCAAGTTTTTTGCTAGTGTGGCCTCCTTTCCGTTGGATTTCCGGTAGGGTTGCCATCACCCGCATGCCGATTAAACGAATGTCACTTTGATTTATATACGCAATTATTACACATCACACGCCCTCGGAAGCTGCGGTTATGGCGATTCATTTGAGAGATTACAAGGGGTTGGCGCGAGCCGCGACGCAGCGCGACGATATTCGCAAGAGATGCATGTCTTTAGTGATAGTGTGTTGTATTGAAATCACTTATAATCGCTGTAGTCATGAGGGTTGTGGTAAAACTGGATTGAGTGGATTTCCATGTGCTTCATTCAAGTTACACGGAAATAAATTTGTATTCCAATATTAAATTTTATTGTACCACTTTTTTTTTATTATACTCTACATTTTAGGTAGATGTCGAGATAGTATATGTATGAGTGACTATATGATGATTTTGACTGCATGACATAGTTCTTCGGCGAGACAAACGAGTATTCTGTGAATACATCGACATTTGAAAATAACACAGAGCAAATAAAATGCCAACAAAAAGAATAATAGATATAATCTGATCCGTGGCTGATAATGTACTCAACGGTTAAATAAAACACGTGTAAAGTAAGCAGCGTCATAACAAGTTGTGTTAATGTTTGTTGTGGGAATTATTTGTTGAGTGTCATTCTAATCATTCAATCAATCATTTGGTGTTTGTATTTGCCCGAACATTATTGTAATTCGTTAATACACACGAGTCGTGTTTCGCGTCGATGTTTGTTTTATATATGTGAGGAGTGGTGTAATCAGTAATTGATTTGAAGGTTTGTGGGATGGGATATATTGTGTTAGGGAGGCCGAGAATTGCTGAAGTCAAATTGGCTCGCCTCAAGGTGAATCCTGCTGCAATTTGCACGGTGTCTCTTCTAGTCATTTAGGAGGACTATTGCTGTTACACAGCAGCAGTTAGTGGAGGGGTTGGTAGCCATCCTAAGAGTTAGAAGTTTTGACCTCAACTGAAGGCCTCCAAATTACTTTACTACTACTACCTAATGATAACGTTTCTTTCCAGTAACACATCTGATCCAGAAAATTTACCACTAGAAGTCAATTGTCCAAATATTGACGTCCCCAGTTCATCAGCTAGGGCGATTACTTACAGCCGGTATAAACTGTCAGGCTTTGGTTTAGCTATCTGTTGCTGTGATAAATTAAGAAAACTGGGTTACAATTATACACAGATAGCATTTGGCATATACGTGTAGACAAATACGTTGACAACAAGACCTTATTAAAATAAATCATCGATGCCCTTTCCTGTATATAGGAAACGAAAATAAATATCGTGCGCATAGTAATTTCAATTCTATCAAAAAAAAAAAATAAGTTCAAAATCGTATATCGCCTGGTCCACATACGGCCAAGGAGAAAAGGTTGAAAAATGAGGCAGTGCGGTCAACGGGGCGTTTCTGGGACCTATTTACAAATGTACGGGACAGGATCAAGGATGAGCGTGGCCCGGTGTCGTCTGTTATCCATCGTCACGGGCCGTGGATACGAGATGCCCGCGATACGGCGGACGACACAATGCGATGGCCCGAATCCATTTCGGGGTGATAATAGTTTTCCCTCGACGTACGTAAGCTCAAACACATTTGCATAACAGAAAGGTGTTTAATGGATGATGTTTCCTACGTTTCAAAATAAAATAGAGATTTTGGTAGATCCTTATATTGTTTTATTTAAATTCTTTTAGCTAATTCGTGGATTTATATGTTTACCAGCATTTTTTATAACTCAAACTTTTAAATTTAATGTACAAAGAATATTGCAGACGGTACTTTTTCATTTCAAAGAAGAAATGACAAAAAAAAAAAATACTCTGATATCACATAAGACTATTGCATAAGTATTTTTTCAAAGCGCCAGATATTTTATTTCAATATAATATGATAAGCAGAATGTGAAACGATGTGCCTATAAAGAGATAAAGAAACTTGTAGCTTTTAATTAAAAATCAACAGCCCCATTGAATGTCTAATTAATTTGTGGTACAACCGTCGCATATCTGTTTTATGTTATCTTCTCAGTACAGTTTACAGTTTACACGCATATGCTCGTGGATAAACTTGACTTATTCAAGAAAACTTTGCGGAGAACTCTAAACCTTGCAGGTTTCTTCACAACATTTTGTTGTAGCAAGAGGTCATTTAAATCAGCAAATAACTTGGAAAAAGTCGTCGTTGGACTTTAATTGTTAATTACTATTGTCACTGCAATGATTTTATAGTAATGCTGGTTCTGTAGCTCTCGCAGACAAGTCGTTACATCTGGTACTTTAGACATTATCAACGGATTTTAACGATATTTTTAAAGTTTACGTTGATGTCCAGTATGTAAGATTGACAACATATTGTAATCTTGGAGCTATGACCCACGAAAGGATCGTGATAGGACAGAAGCGGCGAGGTGTAATTCGTCACGATACGCGTGCGGCGTTGTCGGCAGTCGGTACATATTTGATGCGGACGTAAAGGATTGATGATGGCCCGTTTTTTCGCCCGATCGGACACTCCATTTGTTATTCGATATTTTTGATGTACGGCCATCGGTTACCAGTGAGGATGTGATGTGACTTAGATATATATTATAAGCTCGGGACACGAATGATTCGTAAATTAGCCATATCTTGCGAATCTCAAACGGAAGCTTAAGAACATAATACAATGACACAAAAGTGTTTATATATCGTGTGAAAGGTCAACTAAAATACTTTTATGTGTTATGGTTTCATAAGTGAGAATATTAAATGCTCACATATTTACAGCTAAATGAAGCTTTCGCTGCGCCAGTAATGTGACGGAAAACACACATGCCAAAAAACACGAAATGCCAACACTATAGAGAAACAAATGCTTGTTAATCACACAAATGGCAACCGCCCAGCAACCAGGAATCGAACCTAAATTTACGCTCGTTAGGAAGGTCATTGACGAAATGTTTTTGATAATTCTTATTTGAAAATACCACTACTATGTTCGTTGCTTCTGCCGATGAGCAAGTTGCTTCATTTGTATTTTGTGTGTTGATCAACACAAAGTGCAATGATTTTGAAAATTAATAATTCAATGAATCCCGACGGTCTTTAGAAGCATTATATTACTCTTAGCAATAAAAATATTGAAGAGTATTGTATTATTCTACGAGCAGCGACTATTTCGCGCGCATATATATAATAGCGCAAAGTATGAAAATATCGCATGCATCGTTGAAGTTGATGGTGCGTATATTGATTTTATGAAGCACGAGCTAAATTGGTATTACGATTGACTGCGCGACACGCTAATGTACAGCCCAAATCGAATACGCAGCGGCCTGAATTCTACCAAATTTTATGGAAGTGGTTGGCTCAATATTTGTACCTACGTGTATTGGGGGTTGCGACTTGGAGGTACTACGCCAATTACTGTGGAAGAGATTACATCAATCAGTGCTACTAATTAATTACTAAGTTTTGAATATCTTAAGAAAAATAAACAGCTTTGGATATCAGCAATTTTAGAATGGAATTTTACAACAGGCAAAATAGCAATATAACACCAGTAAACATATAGCCATAAAACATGGTATACGCTAAGCATACCTACTTCCAGAGATGTAAAAAGATCGGGGCAAATGTGTGGTCCATACACAGTATATAATTAATTTGGCTTTAGTATGATCGGTAGGGTCATAATTAGAGTCAGATTCAAATGTAGCAACTTCAAATTGCACGCTCGAATCCATTTTGTAATCATACGCTAAAGCAATCACCATTTCGGGTGTGGAATCCAAAACGCTTTTTGGGTTGGTTGGTGGTAAAATACCAAGTTTTAATAACATAATTTTTACATACACTCTTTTTAATATCAATAAAAATTATTCGAGTTACTAATATGCCATATGCCCATAATGCTAATGACGTCGACATTAGTCACTGCTGTCCGTCTGTAAAATGAGATGTACAGTGTTTCTGCATAAATAAACAAAGTATATTCTACCTAGGAATGAAATCGGAGATATTTTAATATGACAAATAAAGTTATCTTTCGAAATAGCGGCGATGGGAGAGTAAAAAAAGAAATAAACCGCCTTGTTAACGTAATCTAGTGGCTAAATAAAGGCCTGAGTTATGACTGCCACCGTGTGGATTAAAATGGATTTTTTTCATAAAATGGGCAATAACCGAGCAGAGAGGGTATCCCCAGCGGACAGAGGGCCTCGTTCGAGGAATTTCATTACTCCCCCTGCTCGTAACGCCTCTGCACAGCTCGGACGGCATTCGATAAGGACACTGCAATTGATTTTTTAGAGCTTGCGACATTAATCTTTAATTATCTGTAGCGCTAACCGCTGACTACATTCTGTATGTGAACCTTTGTATGAAGAGTAATATAATTATTTGGGATACCGTTTGAAGCTACGTGTACCTGAAACGTTAATATAATGTATAATAGGAATTTCTGAAGGCATGCGAGGGTTCGTGGGAAGCACAATTACGTTAAGGAAATTATGGTTAATTAACCTACATAGAACAAAAAGATCTCGAAATAAGAACGGAAACCGCGCAGTGTTGCCAACGCAAAGGAGTGGAGTGCGTTAGAAAACTCGTACCCAGTACGTAGATAGGTAATAAAGTGAAGAATCAAAGACAAACCTAACAGGATATTAAAGAGACAAAGACCCATTAAAATCTTGTACGAGCTATTATTTTTGTGTAACATCAAAAGGTAGGTTCTCATATTTTAACCAGAAATGTTCTTAATACCTTTGCTAGTAGAACTTTCTCTCGAGTAACTAAAAAGATTTAAACACATTTATTAATGTTTATAACGTTGTGGGTGAGAGCAAATATCAAACAGTTCACACATAATGAATTCATAGAGAATTATGTATGTTGGCATAATTTATTTCGCGTTTATAAAACAAGTTTAAGTTAATTTAAGTACACTATATTTTAACTGATACGGATGAAGCTGACTGGCATGCAGTGCAATTGGTTTGTTATGGCATAATAAACCTAGGCTAATACCTACTCTCGTATTTAAGTTCTCAAATATGTATTAAGTTCTGAGATGAAATGACAATAGAACTGAAACGGAAAGTCGTATTTGCGGGTTTTCACCATAACAACCTCCCGAATGAAACAAAACTGTAGATGTATCGTTATATTATTAGTATTCATATGTTATGATGAAGGTTATGGTGAGGAAATTACCGCTACGCAGAATCTGTTCTTAGTCATTGTCGTTTATTCTCACATCATACATTAAAAAGCTATTTGCAGGTCGTGTATGTAAAGTTACTTTCAACAAAAGAGCTATCATCGGCTAAAGACGCGTTAAATCTGAAAGACACGTGGCGAGCACAGTAGTATTCCATCAGGGTGGAATTCGCACCTCCGCGTTTTTATGTTTTCATAAATTTCCGGCTTGATCAATATTTTATATGCGCACCCGCGTAGAACGGGGGTTTTTGCGAGCCCCCGGCATTTATTTATTCGGCTGCGGCCCCGCGAGAGCCGACACTTGCGTTCGATACATTTTTCACAGCTATAATGTTATCACGTTCGTGTAACATCGTTACCGCACCTTCGCCGCTCTGCGCTTCTTAATTTTTATTCGTTTTGGGAATGTCTGCTGTGCCGCAGCGTGACAAACGTATTATGGTATGGCTGTTTCGTTTCAGGGACACCGGCATTTTATAAACTTATCTATTTATAGATTTATTTGTCCAATGGCTATTTCCACTGAAAATCTACATGCCAATATGATAATTACTTGTAGCAACCGTCTTGGCGGTTGAATTTAGCTATAGTAGATGTTCTAATATCGACGTCAAAATTTCTTTAGAACGAACCATGAGGTTTCTTAGCAAATTTTGGTTAACGATTACTATTATCATTATTAACGATACTTCGTACAGACCGAAATATAGTAGACTATAGGGGCTGCTCAACAAAAATGACCTTGTCCTGTTGTCCATTAGCCCTCGTTTGAATACAAATAGTGAAGACACTATTTGTTGTTAGCTTCATAAAATAATATAGCACAAGAATAAAAAAATATATTGTTCATGACTGTTTTATTTTTCTCTTCATATTAACCCACAACTGAGACAATATGTTAAACGTAAAGAACATTCAAGATCCATGTCCAGTGCCCCCCCCGTAGAGGTCTCTTGTGCACTAACTGACACGTACTCGTATCAAATTTTCATTTAACAAAATGGAAACCATTGAAAATGCGGTAAAATATTCAAAAGACATTTTCTTTTGCGACTGAACAATGAAAAATCACCACCAATATGCGAAGCGACATAAAAGAAAGCGTACACAATGTCCCAGTGTTATCGGGAGTATAAATAAAATGTAGTTTTCCAATAGCTATCAGTAACGAGTGACAAATACTGGGAAACTGGCGAGCAGCGCCGCGTCCGCGCATTATCAGTGCTCGGCCGGTATAATTTATATGCTGGAGCAAATAGGATTAGCTGCGGGGAGCTTTGGGTCATTTTTTGGAGCACAAAAGGAGCGACGGGTGGTGAAACTACAGGCCGCCCATCGATTTAGTTCCACAGCGTCACGTCATAATTTATACGACTGAAAGATTTAATGTGTTTTCGAGTGGTCTTCTTTCGGACCATGAAAAACATGTGAAAACGCGAAGTTGTATTTTGCTTTCGAAAACATGGTAATTTAGAAGGCTTTGGTTGAAAACGTTAGCGCACGAACTGTACTTAAGATTGGATATATGGAATAAATCCGCGTCGGTGAACAATTTAAGGATATCTACGTGTCCGTTATATTTTAGTAGACACTAACACCTGACAATCTGGGGCAGGCCTCGGTTTCCTTTATACATTAAAAGCTCGCCTTCGAAAATAAACAGAGTTCGCTGAAATGTAGGTCGAGACGTGACAGGTGCCCTTAAGAGCTCGGAGATTGTATGGGTGTAAGTAATCCGGGGGCGAGCTTATCCGATGTTCTAACAAATAAAAATACTTATCACGTAAGCCGGGGGGCGAGGTAATAAACTGTCACCAGCAATCACCGCCGCTTCCGGAGCTAAGAATTCGATTTGCCACGCTTTGAACTAAAACAAATCGCTCGCTATCATGTTGGCTTATTGGAAATTGACCTATATCTTTGCTTGTAAGCAAGATACGGACGTGTCGACGTTACAGAACATTAAATTGAGCTCGTAAATTCGCCAATTTTAATTTTTATACTCTCGATTTATTCACTGAAGTTTGTCCGGAGATTTTGGTTCTCAAAGATGACCTTTATACCTGCGGGCTTAAATAATTTTAATATTGTTTATCATGACCAAGCCTGAAAATGTCATAACGTATCATTAATGTCATCACCATAAACGTTGAACCTATAGAATATAGTGGACGCTAACATGATGGTACATTGTTTAAAGGAACTAACTAAACACGTCATAGAAACGTCATACGTCTCCTGAAATTCAATTAGTCTGCTTACTATTAGGGCTGGGTCCAATCGAGAGGAGAAAGCCGAAATACAGAAGCAGTTACTTTTAAATACCTGAGCAATAATAAACAAGCAGACGTGCCAACAGATTGCAAGCAATTCCTGCCGCCCATAGAAGTGACACCGACGGTAACACCGATGTTTTACTAGTCAAAAAAGAAGCAGAAGACCCGCTTATTGTTACCTAGTTTAAGCGGACACAGCAGCCCATAGAAATCAACAACTAACCAAAATTATGTTTGAAGTTGTTCACAGACATATAAGTCAGTTGACAATTTTATTATAACCTTACTAGAACACTTAACAAAATAGTTTTACATCACTACATACCACAACGATACATTAGCCTCTTATAGAAAATATAACGTTAAAAGTAACCCATTTAGTATCTGCTTTGAAATTTAAATTTTCAAACAACGACCATCAATCGTGAACGGTGGTGTGATGTTCCCAGTGGGAGCAAAACACCCGTTTTGTTGGTCTGTTTTCGCTGAGTCGTTTTTGCGCACCCATGTTGCTCGCTGCCGGCATTGTGTGTAAAAAATAATATACATGCAAATTGTTCGCGGATTTATGCAAAGTAATGTATAAATAATGCTTTGCGGATTATACTTTAGTGTTATAGTGGCTACCTGACTGGGTAATAAAGGTTTATTTTCGGTCGCGCGTGTATACGTAGGTCCGTTGTTACGCTTTCTTTTTGTAAGATTAAAATCGTGAAATACTGTCGTAATTGTGATACTTCTTTGATTTCATAGTAACATTAACTTTAAATTGTCCTCCTACTGGGCATAATTCCATTTTCCGGGG
>DWPQ01001732.1:0-11714 GCA_018251795.1 Perichares adela | reverse complement strand
CGGGTAATAGTAACAAATAATTCACATAGCAAAACAATTAGAACGATCGATGACTTGCTATGTGAGGAACAACAGGCGTTCGAATAACTGATTGTCGCTACACTATTAGGGGAGTCAGCTAGTAATTTATAAAATAATGAAGTCTATACCTTAGTGGAGCTCATGTCGAGCATGACTGGGAAGGCGGGGAGCCGAGGAGGGCCGCCCTGCTGCTTGGCCAGCCTCGCGAAGAGCCCACCGAGAGGGGTGTCGCTGTCCTGAGGAGGAGTCGCCCCCGCGCGCGCCTCCACGCCGAAACCGTTCACTCGGTGGAAGTAGCTATGGGAAATAATATAAACATAGATATAAAGACCTAGTTTAAAGCGAATGTAAGTTCAAGGCAAAAGTAAAGATTGATATAACCATATAGCATCAGATACGAATCAGCCTTATAATTTTCTTTTTGTAGAATTCCACGGCTCAAAATGCACATAACCTGTATATTCCAAGGGTTATTAAACTTTGAAGTTTCAGTTATTCCTTTGGGCTTCCACGGGTCATACCTTAATCACCATCATCATTATAATCCATTATTGTTCCACTGCTGTGCCAAAGATCTCCTTTCTCATAGAGTTTTAGGCTCTAATAAGCCTCCTTGCTCAACCGCGGATGGACAGACTCCATAAATCTTCGAGATTATTAAGTAAGTCTCAAGCAAGCCGGATTCCTTACGATGTTTCTCCATCACCAAAATGTGTCATACATATCTTCTAATATATATATACGCACATAACTTTAAACAGTTAGAAGTACCTATAGCTATACTCGCCGTTTGTTGCCACTTCTTCTTCTAGGGCCTATCATCATAGGGATTTGCAGAAGAGATGGCGTTAATTGACTTTCGAGAACTGTTTGTAAAAACTAACTTCGAACAAAATAATAATGTCAATTTCAGTTAGTAAAATTATAAAATCGAGCCAAATATCGATGTTAAAACCACTGGGCCATATCTACTAGTTCTAACAGTTATCGATATTCCGCTGTATTTGGTGTTTACATTACTAAATTACCTCATTTACATGATAAATATTTGATAACCTTTTCTTAAGTTAGACAAGTTACCACTAACCGTGATACGATCGACCCGTGGCTATAAACCTCTGTAAACATATCAAACAGGAGTTTTCTCATTGTGATCTCGTATCTGTTGCGTGTATTCGCGCCTCTGCCTGATCTTATCACCTCCAATACGCGTTTGGAAGATCGATGGGAAACATAACATCGCCACTCTAATATATGTATTACACGTTGCTAGCATTGAGCTCTCGTCGAGATGCGATTACGCTCGTGTTGATTCGATTTGATGATCGGAATAAGACAAAGGCACGAACTATCAGCGATTTTTTACCTTATAAGAATCGATGTTTAATTCGCTTTCGAGAAGAGAGATCGAAATTAAGTGGTAACTGTAAACCAAATCGCAAGATTTCATTGAGTTGTATTAGTCTAGTGTGGTCTGTGTGATTGACTATTTAAGAGGTCACTTTTCAACAGGTGGGATTTTAGATTGTTAAGTTTGAACGTTATTAAGGTTCTTTTGTCAAAAATATATTGAAATTTAAAACAAAATGACAAAATTCGTAGCACGGAACTAACTCAGCCAAGCCAATTTGTAATTATTTGGAAATTGAAGACTGCGCGCCAATTAATTTATTATTAATGAGTATACGGAAGATTAGAAAATATACTGTATGTACCTGGGGATGATAAAATTAGTCTCTTTGTATTTAAAAGTCAATAGATTTTGTATTTCGTTGGTATCTTTATTAATATTGCTTTATTTGTAGCAACAAACTATTAATTCCAAGCACACACCAATCTATGTACGTATGTATCTTGCATCTTCTGTATGTGTATGTGTCTTGCTTTGAGAATCAATCGAGTTTCGCTAGTTCAGATCAAGCGCTATGCGTTTAATTTTCATCTCTAGATGGTGTAACCTCGGCTGTGTAGGTACTTGCTCTTGTAATAACCGAGCCCATATAATTAAACCGTGGCTAATGTAGTAACGGTAGCTGAGGTCAGACATTTTTGATACGTTAAAAGCTAAAGACTGATCGTGGCTTGCAAACATTAATTTATATTGTATTATACTGGGTGAACTTGCTTCTATCACGATCTATGTGGCGTACATTGAGATGTTAAATCCTAAATTGATTGGTTAAAATTAGTTAAAATTATATCTGCTGGTAGTATCAAAAATCAGTGCCTATAGTTTGATTAGTCGCAACAATTTATATAGCAACTTCTTAATCCCCAACGTATTATAACTGACTGACAAGACCAACCAGTAATGACAGGTATCGTCATAAAAAACTTACGTATCGAATGGTTCAGATCACCAACTTATTTATTGCTTTACGATTCATATAAATCATCATTTTTAACTCGTTATCGCTAACAATAAAATGAGAAATTTATCATCGCTTGCACTTTGCTTTTACTGACGCTTACGACTCATTAGCATAAGTAATGATCAATTTGTACACGGTAATATGACCCGCAGCGGGTTGTATCATTGGTCATAATGCCTTGGAATCGAATGGCAACGTTTAGCATATTGTTGTTGAATAAAAACAATTTGGACACTAGGCACCTGTTAATAAGGAGCATCGTAATTAAAACTGACAGAGGTCGCCGACCGAGACTCGTGAGATGAACAATTCATTAATATAACATAAGTTCACTCAGATGTCGGTTCTCACGAATCATGTAAATTTGTCGACTAAACGTAAGTTATCGAATCGATTAATATGCAAATCGATTTGGGCATCACTAGGCGGTCGGCGACCCGCGGGTCACATAGTATTGTGAATGCGATGACACGGAGCGAGCGTGTGAAAACGCACTTTTGTATCCGTTTAAGTCGAATTCGGAGATGATAGTTTCCACGATTAATTCTGCAACTATTGGAGTTTTATATCTTCCTTTGGTCGAATGTAAAGGCTTAGTTGTATAATTTTATTTAATGTCTTATTTATAGATTTAATGTTTGGTGTCCGCGATGATATAATTTTATATTCGAATGTAAGTGTAAGTTACTAACTCATTGGTAGGGTGCGTGTTGTAGCGGGCAGCCAACGAGCGCATGATGTCGGAGTAGTTGCGCGGCGGGTGCGCAGGCGCAGGCGCGGGGGCGTGCGGACTGCCGCGTTCCGGTGGCGTGCCCGGGTACGACGACGTCGACGGCGTCACGCTGCGGGACCTGTACCAGACATACTGCAGTTAACGCATCAACCTGTTCCACAAAAAAAACTTGATATTACGTTATACGACTAAGTTTCACATCTAAAAATCTGCATCCGTTAAATGATGATCAAGCTGTAATTAGGTATGTTTAAACTTCTTTTTTTTACGATACCCAACACATAGACTACCTGACTGAAGTTCACTGTTGCCTTTTGAGATCCGTAACACATGGGGCGATACAAGAAGGGTTGAATTGCCAGTGAATAATCTGTTACAAGTAACAAAGTGTTCTGAGCGGCCTATTTCGATAGATGCTAATTGAACCCGATCACTGTAGCTGCGAGTATGCATTTATCTGCGCAAAGTAGTGTCCAATATAGATTGACAACAAGAATACTAGTTAGTTCAAATAATCACTGAAAAGGATAACTTGAAATACTAATAGTCGCAGTCACTGAAAAGTGTGATATAGCTTCTGGTAACACCTGAGTCTAGTTACTGGTTGATTACGCAGAGGCCACAAAAATAGTTTAAGATGGACTGCTGACGCGACAGTTTCTTTGAACCATTAGAAAAAAGTAAATGTAGTATACATACCTGGAGGCGGTGGAGTCGTGCGGGCTGAGCCGCTCGCTCTTGACGTGCGCGTGGGGCGGTGGCGCGGGCGCCGGCGCGCGCGCGGGCGACGCCGCATCGCGCGCACAGCGCCGCGCCGCGCCCCCTCCTCCCCCGCCGCCTTCACCTGTCACAACAGCAACATTTTAAATATATATTTATTAACAATAAAACGCTTACACTCACAACATGCATTAGGAGATTCCGTAGGGTGAGTTGAATGGATATACAGGGATAACGTCACTTAATGACAACATTATTAGAACATATATCTTTTTCATTTGTCGCATATTTTGAGTAACCAACAAAATAAGTAATATTACAAAAAACATATTTTTTTAAATGTTACCGTAAATATAGGTTATATTACTCATCATCAAGCAAATTTTAGTATTTAATAACTAAGTATCTGTCTTAACCGTAATGGAGTCTAGGAGCCCTCGCTTGTTAAACCTCGGCATCGTAAAGTAATAAATAGATCCACCAGCATGAGCATAGCCGTAAATCCCACATATAAATATTGTACAATATCCTTAAAAGCATAACTGTATAAATGTTATCGCAGGGAAACAACGTCCTTGGGTAAAATGTCATAACCCGACCGCTCGACGGATGATACCGAGAAGGCGTCGCTCCTTGAATCCGGTTACGTCCGTCGTGCGTTAAAAAAGTCGCTAAGATCTCAGTGACCCGCGAGGCATCTCGTCCCGCGATACGCATCAGCGCGGTATGTTTGATGGCGGTTCGCTGCGATACACTTTCCTCCAATCTCGGACTGCCATCTCTCGGAATTAATGAGAACGAGGTGTGAGCGCCGGTGAAGCTCGATCGAGCTCTCCGGAGTATTCGAAAATATAGCATCAATTAGTATATTTCATACTGACACCCAGTTGCGAGCTTAATAAATCAATCGCCGCGACCTATCTACTCGATCTGAACTCACTAACTCATATTTTCTAATTTCTCCGTTATGCAAGTAGCTTCAAAATTTTGTTATTCAACTAACATCGGCATTACATGAGGAGCAATAGTCTGTGTTTCAGTTTGAAGGGATTTGGAGGTAAAGTTATTAAAGAAGCATGCGTCCATTTTACTTTTCGGGCGCCCACAGAGCGATATATCAACAACGGACTTTAAATAGGGCTAAATATAGAACTACTGATTTGGAAGTTTTTAATACAACCAAAAAAAATCTTTAAATTTATGAATATTAGTCGACATTTTTAAAATTCTACGGTGGGTAATCTCACGTTCATACTGCACGTGAAACATGCAAAATAAACAAAACACAGTAGGTTACGTAAGGTCAAAAGGTTGTGGTGTGTAATAAAGATCTTTATCGAGTGGCAAAAAGAACTTTCCCAGCTTACGCGTCTGTTTTGAGCTCGTAAATAGCCTTATATGTCTCAGTTATTTATTCTCGTAATGTTGCCGTGATACATCAACTTAAAATATATAAATACTTGTAAAACACGACACTCCGATTGATGATAATTTCATTAAACGCTGACATTAACACAGTTCTAGAAATTTAAGACGTAAAAAATACAGTTGCATTTCGTGATTTGAAGATATAAATTCATCTGAATATACTCTGGTTGTATATTTGCTCCTAAAAATCCTGGGGAAAACTGCACATCTGAGAGTTCTCCAAAATGTTGTAGCTATGTGAACCCTGCCAATCCGCACTTGTGGAGCGTTTTGGACGATAGCCTTTAATCCTCTCAGTGTGTCAGAGGCCCTAGACAAAAATCTTAGCGGAAAACGTTAACGCTCACGCTATTTTAAAAATGTATGGCAATGACACTGGCTGCGGAAAGATGATGTGCTGTCACGCCAAAAACCTTTCCGCAGGGACTGTCATTACCATACATTTTTAAGATTTTTGTCTAGGAGCTCTGATGAGTCACTATTACACATGCGATGCTTTCGATACCTATCGTTTTCGATAGTCGTAAGCGTTAAATTCGTACTCCAGCCGTTATATATAACAAAATTAATAACTAATTAGTAACTAAAATAGTTTATACAGGGTCATGTATTTATATATGATTAGGATATGATAAAGAAGAACCGCACAAACCACGGAACAAGCCGTCACCGTTAACACAAATCAATCTCAAGTGTTCGACTGAGTTAATCTAATGGAAACAAAATTTGAGCGTTTCCGGTTTTCAAATGGACGGTTTCACTGTCAGTCTCCATATTTATCATAAGAGGTACCTTGTTGGAGGCCTTGTTCATATTCAACATACGAATTACCTACAATTAGGTTCAATATTATCCATCAACAGATACTAAAGCTTCGCGGTGAATTATGCCTCAAGTCTTAGGAGACCTCAAGGAGATCACAAGAAAAATCTCGTATCCTGATACTTGGGTGAAGCTAACAAATTACTAGTCAGTCAAAGAGCCTGCCACAATTAGCAATTTAATAAAAAAAACAATCTTTCTAGGAGCTTCCCAAGTACTTTTCCACATAGAATTTCCATCCACGCATATGGCTTTCGTCCAATATAGAGGTTTAATTATGTTACTATATGACGGCTATTGACCTATATGGAGAGAAGGTTTGAATCATTCGTACAGTCAGCATCACCAGTAGGAAAAATAATCAACGATCTGCGTAGCAAAACTTGTGTGTTAGTCACGTAAAAAATAAATAATCATTTAACATTACAATAAAAAACTTCCTGTTACAGAAGAAAATCAAATTGTAGTCACTCGTACGTAGTTCGTTTCCTTCTTTGGCCATTTTGGTTTTAATTATCTACTTTTTTATGCTGACTGTAACTTCGTCGTGCACTAAGAAAATTGAAGCCTATGTAATGCTACTTATTACAACTACCAAATAATCGAAACTTTTCCAAATCCTTTAACAAGTAAAACTTACAGTCATCAATAGTAATAACGTTTGATATTTTAACGTTTAAAGTGAATTGAAAGTTTGTTAAAAACCGAAAAAAGAAACGTTAAATTTTGAAGTAGCCTTTTACTTGTTTTTCTCTATATATATACATCTAAATAAAATTGGAGTGTCTGTTTGTGATATTAAAATATCCGATTTTTACTAAATGCTTATGCATATGCATACATATACCAAAATAACCTTTTTAACATTTTTTGTCTATCTGTCTGTCTGTTTGTTCTAGGTAATCTCTGGCTGGATCGATTTTGACAGAAGTTTCAATGGAAGATAGTTGATATAACAAGGAGTAACTTGGGCTACTTTTTATCTTAGAAATCCCGCGGGATTCGGATTTACGCCGCAAAACATTTGCGACCCTCTGATTTCCACGCGGGCAGGGACACGAGCAAAGCTAGCTGTAGCACTAGTAGATTTAAAAAAAAACTGTACTTATACTTAACGTTGTCTGGAAGAGATCGCTGCTTAGCGAAAAGGACGCTTTTTGTACTGTCACTTGTTTAATGTCCAACTTTAGTCCTTGTGTGTACAATAAAGAGTGTATCTATCTACTACTAGCACTAGTACTACTACTACTAGTACTAGTGCTAGTAATAGTATCTATCTATCTTAAAAGACGCATATATCTGCGCACTGAACAATGACCCAGAAACGCGTAAAGCTGTCACCACGATAACCTGATCAAACTCACTAAGCCGTCGGACCTAACCATATCCGATAAAGTTACAAGCAAACATCCTTCTATCTCAACAAAGCGTCAACACTCAAAACCAGTACTCACAATATTTGCGGTCCAAACATCAACTACTGAGGACCTTGAAGCCTCAACCAAGTCCAAACGAAGACAAGGACATACAAATAACTAACCACTTGTAATATTTGCGGATACACAAAATTTGTTAATAAAAGTGTAAATCGAATTGAAGGTGTTTTGTGTACAGTTTGAAGTTTAGACAAGATATGTGTCATTTTAAAATTAAATTTAAATATTTATATGTGTACTTTACATACATAGGCCACGCTGCACTAGAAATATATCCTGTGTGGCTTTTGGAACGAACGAGGAGAGGATTATCGTAAAATATGCCACTAAAAACTTTTTTTTAATTGCCAGAAAATGCTGACAAGCTACCTGATGGTAAGTGGTCCCGTATGAAACCCGGCGACTGCCAATGGGACCTAATGCCATAACCTCGTCGGTCGTGCAGCGGAGTGCACCACGTACAAATAGACCATCCATCCGGATGGATTCCATTACACCATCCTAGATCCAAGAACAAATTTTATTTCTTAACTTGCTCAATATTAAACCCTAATATTGGCCGTTCTCTTGTCATAATTGAAACATGAATTTATCACTACAAACTGGTAGTTAACTCGCCAGTAATCATGTCAAACCTAATTTCATTGTTTATAGTGACTAACTGACCCGGCAAACGTTGTTTTGCAATATCAATATTTTGGTTTTATAAAATAGAAGTTGGTGATAGTAGGGTGAAAATTAAGAGTTGTATGTATTTTAATGCCACATCTCAAAAAAATAAAAAGAAGAAGATATGTTCAATAATATAATTTTTTTAGTGTAGACCACCCTCATAACTTAAAAGTATGACAAATACTGCTGAAAAGTGTATTAGAATCCGTTAGTTTAAAAAATCAGTATTAACAGACAGCAGAAGCGACTTCATTTTACACAATGTAAAGATACACATAGTACTTGGGCCATACATATAAGCGGTATACAATGAAATGAGTCGTTATTCACAATCATACCGTGAATTAGACCGTGCGAACTGGACCTAACTGTTAAACACCCAAATCAAAGTATTACTTTATGTAAACACTGTTAAGGGACATCGTTATATGAGTCGGTGGTTGACTTCATTTCGATAATGACTCATGTGTTTTGTCTGGCCGCTTGATATTTGCAATGTAGAATTGACCGTTCCATTTTTTATTGATTTATTTAGTTTCTCTTTCTCTTTCTATAACTAGTCGACCCGGCAGACGTTGTCCTGTCCGGAAAACCAGCGCCTAGACCAGGATATTATTTTTGTAGAAGATTATTTTATTTATGTGTTTATCACTTAAAAGAGGAAAACAAAGGGATAACATAATGTCTAATGGCATTGTCTACCAGACAGCCCTGGGTGGATATGGAAATAGTCGATGGTAGGTGTTAACACAACATTATAAAGTAGAAATTTAATAGAAATTGTTTCCTAATAATAAAATAATAATAATAGTGATAAACAGACTAACATACATTGTTTTTATGTATCTCGTAGAAAAATCAAATTCCTGCAAAAACTAAAAAAAAAAGAAAATAAGTAGCCTATTTTCACCCTAAGACCATCGTATATCTCCATGTCACATTTCAACATAATCGATTTTGCGGTTTGGCCGTGATCACGTCACAGACAGACAAAGTTACTTTCGCATTTTTAATATTAGTATAGACATATAATTGGACAATGGCCTTAAACCCTTTCTGTGTGAGAGGAGACCCGAGCCCAGCATTGGGACAGTTATGGGTTGCTATGTATGTATGTATACAATTGTCACGCTGCTTTGCTTAGGTCTCCTCTTACAATATGAGGAATTACAGCCATAGTCTAACTATCATATTAGCGGACTTCACACACCTTTAGTAACGTTATGGAAAACTGTCTTCCTGGTTTACCAACCAACTATATCGCCACTTACGTGACGTACGATGGGGTCGTGGCCAAGCAGTTTTATAAGTAAAACTAAAAAAAAAGTAAAAAAAATTGCAGATTACCTCACGATCATTTTCTTAACCGAAGCATGGGATAAGAAATTCCTAATACTTATATAACTGATGGTAAGTAAAAGATACGTTTATGATACAAACGCAGGGATCCCGTACAGCAATCCGACGCTTAAACCACTGAGATATCACCGCTAAGATGCGAACGAACGCATGAATATAATTAACTAACATTATACAACAAGTGCCTACATTAAATCAACAGCGAAAACTATTGTACACGATTACTACATACATAATTAATACGGCAAGACACATTATCAACAAGCTCCACAACTAGTCTTAACCATTTCCACTTTTTATTTATACCAATTTTATAAATAACATTGCTTTCACTGTCGTTAATGAACACATTCTTAATACAACGTTGTAAAGTCTATTATTCCATAATCTCTGAATGTTGTACGCAATACCACGAAATAATTTATATTTTAATTTTTTTTTTTTCCATATGCGGTCTGATTCTTATTTTGACATACTTAACTTATATGTGTTTTGATATGTAGTATATTTACTCTATGTATAATATAATTTATCTAATAGTATATAATAAAAATTAGAGGAAACTTAACTCAGGAGACTTAAGACTTCTAAAGGCTGAATAAAAACTGATGTTCATCTATATATATAAAATTCTCGTATCACAGTGTTAGTTGCCAAACTCCTCCGAAACGGCTTGACTGATTATTATAAATTTTCGTATGTGTATTCTATAGGTTTGAGATTAGATTGTAGTTGAGAATAAAATATTTTGATAACCGTAAGTTATAAGGGGGGGCGAAGTCCAACATATTTTAGTTTATGAATTATTATTTTTTTGATTAGGCATCATTGACACAGTACCTTTCAGAAACGGTAGTAGAAGCTAAATATGACGTGCATAGGAGTATCAAAAATACCAATATGATTTTGAATTAAAAAAGACATGCAACCCCCAATTTTCACCGTTCCCCGTTCACCACCGACACCTATTTTTCACACCAATATTTATATGGCGAAACAACATTAGGGGTGTCAGCTAGTAATTTTATAAATATTTTGTCAACGTAATATATAAGTACTTGGTTAAAAGCCAACACACTTAAATCCGGTTATGTAAAGCATGTCCTCATTCCCACTGCATACATCATCGCCATCACTAATTACGATGACAATAGACACTGGTATTATCTATTCTACTACTTCAATTAGTTGCCACGCGACCGGATAGTCAGGTTTTTTAGGCATGTCCGGCTAAATTAAACGGTGTCCGGTTTGTCCGGCTTTTGTTAGGCTTTTTAATGTCGACTAGTCACTCCCGAAGTGCAATTCGCGGGCCGGCGTTGCTGAACTGTCATTCAATTTTATTTTTATAATAATTAAAATATAAGATGATGTAATGTAAATAATGAAAAAAGTGAATGTAGCCTACACCTTCAATTGTAATGATAGTTGTAAATATTTTTTGTATAAACTGTTAAATATGCTGTTATTGGTGTACATTTATGTTGGTGTTCTAATAAATAAATAAATAAATAAAATAAACCATGTGGGGCCAAAGTGGTAAGTCTTATAAAAGTAAGTCTGTCCGACTTTTAGATTTGACAACCTGGCAGCCCTCCAATAAGGTCTGCATGGCGTAGCTTTGGTGGGGGCTTAAGCCGCAATAGCCTAGTTGATCGACCTTTGGTCTCTATAAAAGAATATATGGGTCCGGGGTTGTATCACATTTTCTGATGGATTTTGCTATTGGCCCTAGCGGCCTTCAGAACTTCACGCGAATAGTTGGAGACTAAATTAAACTAGCGAAGAGGTTATGATCCGTCTTGGAAAATAAATGCTGCGAGCGTCCCTTAGGACGCATAGTGAGGATGTTTCAGAGCATTTAAAATGAATTGTTATGTTTCTCAACGTTACAGGAGTACCCTTAGGTAATTGTTATGTTTCTCAGTATGTGACGTTTAACAAAGGGAGATCACCCGACAGGGTTGTGGTAGTGCCTGGGGAGCGGCCGTTGCTCCGATTTTTCTGTGTTCGGAACTTATATATATGCGGGCGATCAATAAAACATCTTCACCGTGATTCAGGCGCAGGCGCTCCATAACGCAGTTCAGGAAAATTGTATTTTGTTGGTTTTAGTGAGAATCATACGTGGCTGTCTGCGTAATATGCCTC
>DWPQ01001731.1:0-11718 GCA_018251795.1 Perichares adela | reverse complement strand
GTTTCATCTGTAAAAATTTTACCCTCATGCGCCTAAAGAAGTTTCACTTCAATAATATGTATATTGTATTGTATTATTTAAGCTGGGTGGGTTAAGTTTAAGATACCTTCTTTTTAAACACCTATTTACAAAGTATTGGCAATGTTTCCCCAATAAAAATAAATATGATTAAGTCATCCTACTGCCCTGATATTTTTTTAATGAAGTATTCGTGAGATGTATTTAATAAAACAGGATGAATAAGAAATTGTTACAATTATCAGGCTTGATCATCATGAGAACCCATAATTTCTCCACTGCTGGGCTCCCGTGTCCTGTCACATGAAACGTGTCATATAACCCACAAGCAGGCAAGTTTCACATCTTCGAGAACATGATGGCCATAATTTGGCCAGTATGGACTTATGACCTTTATTACACATGAGACGAAACCCCGGCTATCGGGAAGATAAGGGTAGTATAGAGTAGCCGTGAGACTAGACGCTGACGCGCTATGAAGGTAAAATACAAGATAAAGAATCAATAAACATGCCCTTGTACAACCTTGATCTACAAAACAAAACCCTTTGAATTTTTAATACTGTACGAATATATCTCAATAAGTTCAAACAAGGATAAATTCAGTGCCCTCTTTCTAAGGCTCTATGCAAATTGAAGGCGGCAGAAAAACGAGGAAGGGCCTAAAAGGGCCGCATCGGATTTTGTTGTGCTCGGCTTCGATACTAAAATAATTAAGTAGCCATTTACTAATACCATTTAATTCCCTTGCTCTTTGGAACGTTTACCAAGATTTATGCGAGTTCGGTACAAGCCTTGTCTCAATCGGTACAAGGTACAATGCCGACAGCTGTTTGGCAAGAAGGGGTGATTAACGCCCCAGTAACGACCTTCATGGGTAAGGTAATGACGTATCTAACAGTGATTTTGGTCGATACGGAGCTATTTTTAAAACTGATAGGCAATAGTATCAAATCCTTTATTTTTAATTAAATTATTACATGTGCTACTCGGGGACTGCCGCGCTGAAGCTATTGCATTTTTTATCAACTTATGCAGTTATAATATTTATGCAATATTTTTTTCTTTAATATTAATTCGAGTTTCGCTTTTTGAGCGTAGTGACCGATAAGATATTTTTTTTCTTTTATTGAATAAATGAAAAGTTAATATTGTTTAAAATATTTTTATTATATTACATAATCACTGTTGTACATAGATGATAGATATCTATATACTTTCTCACAAACACCTGCTTATGTGTTCGTCCGATTTCGGAGCGTTTTGTTACGGAATTTCTTGATTGATGATACAAGCTTTAAAGATAATTTAAAGGTTAATGAACTCCCTCTGTTGTTCGAACCTCGGGTTCGAAGCTTGGGACGTCGCTCAGTCCCTCCATTGAACGTTGTAGTAAGAACTATTAAAACATGTTGAACAATATGTGTTATTGTTTCAGTGAGGGAACCATCGAGCTTCGCCGCCGCCGCGGGGATGGGCGCCAACAAGTTCGTCTCCAAATATAGGTAACATGACGTTATCATGATTACCTACCTTCATTGTAGCACTCAGTTGTTCGTTTAAATTGAACAACAAATATATTATTTTATCTGTGTTTAATTGGATAAAGCTGAGTTTGTTTGTTTGAACGCGGTAATCTTAGGAAGTATTGGTTTGAATTGAAAAACTATTTTTGTGTTGTATTGTCAATTTATTAAGGAAGGTTATAGGCTATATAACATCACGCTATGACTTAAGGAAAAACGAGAAAATAATTTATATGCCACAAATAATGTACATGAAATAATAAAACCTATACGTTGTAGCGCCATTTATGTCTGTTATCGTTATTGTAACGTTGTGTTGTGTTTGTGTGACAGGTCGGTGCGCAGTTTGTTCGGTGAAGACGAGTCGTGTTACATTATGGACGCTAAGGTTCAGGGCAACATTGGAAGGTATCTCAATGTAAGTTATTTCATATATCATGTACTTATCTGTTTATAAGGCGCGATAAAACTACTTTTTGAAGCCGTCGTTATAGCAAAAATATGTTGAACTTTGGTGTAGGGTGCGGAGGCCCCGAATTCTAATTCTAGAAGTATCATATTATGTATGCAATATACAGCGAAGGCTGTACCGGGTAGACAAACAGTTCTGTTGGGAGCAGAGGTCTTACTCAAGTCACATTCAAAGTTAGATTGCCTGGTGTCTGCACTAGGCGGTAAGAGCTCTTATGTAATGGTTCTGTTCGAATATCGAACTCGATTGTCACATTTGTAATCACAACCGTATCCGACATCATATCTATGCAACTAAATAAAATTAGTGTGCCTGTTTGTAATATCAAAATAATCAGTTTTGAGTAAATACATATTTATGTCCACACGGTACATATACCAAAATAACAGTTTTTAAAAATGTTGTCTGTCTGTTTATTTCGGGTAATCTCCGTAACGGCTGGATCGATTTTGACGGAACTTTCATTAGAAGATAGCTGATTTAATAAGGAGCGACTTAGGTTAGGTTAGGACTTTTTACCTTAGAACCTCCGCGAGATTCGAATTTACGCGGGAAAAACTTGGCGACAGCGATTTCCACGCAGATAGAGCAGCAGCTACAAATAGTATCAATCAACTCAAAACTCGCCTATAATGTCATGCGGTAAACATGATTAAAATATTCCGTTGTGTACCATTTGCTCGCTATCCGTGACATATAGTGTTCCCGTTGTTGTCGTTCAGCACTCGTGCTCGCCGAACGTGTTCGTGCAGAACGTGTTCGTGGACACGCACGACCCGCGCTTCCCGTGGGTGGCGTTCTTCGCGCTCAGCCACGTGCGCGCCGGCACCGAGCTCACCTGGAACTACAACTACGACGTGGGCTCCGTGCCCGGCAAGACGCTCTACTGCTACTGCGGCGCGCCCAACTGCCGCGGGCGGCTGCTCTGAACAATACCGCTGGTAACTAGTAACGACGCTGTCATATTTTGTGACGTGAATACGTCTTTAAAGCTCTTTTGTACGTATTTTGTACGTAGGACGCTCACAACATTATTTTTCGAAAAAGGGTTTACTACCTTATCGCTAGTTTAATTAGTTCTCTAGCTGAGAATTCCGCGCTCGCCTCTCTGTCCGTATGAAGCTGTAAAGGCAGCTAGGAGCCAACGACACATCGATCAGAACAAAAAATTTAGTTTCTATCATACGGGGACAGTAAAAAAAACGAATGATAATGAACTCAGGGGATACGGTTTAGGGTTATAGTTTCGAATCTATCCTTAATATCTGAAGTTCAATTAGGTATATTATCAGGATAGATAAAGGATCAAAGAATTCATTACGAGAAGCGTGGAACAGTGACGCATCGCACACCGTGTAATGGGAAGCCTCGCCATTTTGAAGTAGTTTTACTGCGTTTTCAGATTTCCAGTACGTAAATTTCACGTTTTGATCTAATTAGATGTAATTAGTTTCAGAAGCGCGAGAAGCGAGAGGGCGATGCACAAATCTTCAATCAAACGAAATTGTTACAATTTCGTATAATATACCGTTATACGATAATTAGAACTTACGACTTAAGTAATTCGAACAAATAATGATTAAATGTAATACTAAGGGTCAGTTTCACAGGTTGCAGATTCGCTTGCCCGCAGGAATACTGTATTAACTCTAAAACTATACTTTTTCAAGAGAAGCGATTAAAAATTATAACCACAAATTATACATTATAACTGAATGTCTTTCTAGCGAACCGAAAGAGCGAGAAGGAAATAGTTGCAACTTTCCCAATTGGTTCATTCAAGGTGAAAGCTATTTTCGACCTAATTTAAAAGGTAGAACGTACTTTTTTTAGTCAAACTGTATCATTAACTCAGTTAGTACCAAATTTTGACTTAATACTGTATTCTTCCGGACAAGCGAATTGTTTTAGATATATTTTTGAACAGCGAACCAGAGCATACGCAGCTTAGCCGGCAGCACGTTGAGCAGTTCTCATCTGCAAATTGTAGGGTTGCACCAGTTAGCGCCTCGTAGGTGTCAGAAATGCCATAATTTTCACACTCGACAGTGGCCCCCAGCGTCTGTCGTCACGTGTTACCACCTAAATACTTTTATTACTAAGAAACTGGGATGCAAATTATAACAGACAACATCGTTACGCCCCATTCTACATACGCATAAGACGTTTCATATACATATATCATCCACAGCTCCATTTAACGTTATCGAGAATATCCATCCATAGCTTTTTAGTTATATGTATAATGAACAACAAATATTTTAGTCGCGTAAATATATTTTTTTTTGAGTGCCGCAAGCATGATATAAAATATCGGAGAAGACGAGAAAGAGAGGTAGAATTTTTTACTGATAATATTGAAAATTTTGTCATAAAACACAGTGATAAGTTATGACTAGGTAAAGCAAATTATATACACTTGTAATTAATTTCAAATTCAACTGATTATAATAAAAGACAAATGTTTTATTTTTTTCTGTACTGTTTTTGTAATACATAATTTAATATGTAATCTTACTAAGTAGTAAATTCCATATTGATTAAGAAGTGCATGGTACTGCATTAATGATCGTACTACTACGTAGATACAATGAACAATAAACAAGAAACAGTAAATTATTCCACGATTAACAATTCATTGAAGAAAACGTTAATATATCTATTCGTAAGCGAATCAGATTAAACTTCATTCAGCCCCGGAACGTGCTTCGAAAATAAATGTCCTGCAGATTCTAAACAGATTAAAGTCAACTTTGAGACATCATCAATGGAATCCCTTGACGGCGATACTCATTTATATTTAAGGTATTTTCAAAAGTCCTGGAAATCGTGTTCATAGAGCTAATAATTATTTTTTGTTTAATGTTTTAAACGAATACACATCGATACATAGATTTATTAAAATTATAACTTGAGTTTTTGAAGATCACATTCAATTGTATTCTGTGGATGAAAACGAGAATATTCCACTAATGATCCCGGAGAGATACATAAAAATATGTCTCTGGGTGCCGTTCCCTGGAGAAGTGAGCTTCTTCACACATTAATAAGCCATATTGACTTTGTGATTTTCTTTAAACCCAGGCTATAAATTTAGGAAGCATCAATATTGTATGATGAGATTAATGCCCATGTTCGGAGCACCATTAGGGCTGCATAATCCCATTGTGTTTTTTCTAAGGCTTTGAACTTCAGCTTAAAGCCGATGCATCGACGTCAACCTGTCGAAAGAAATTCTTAAAAAATATGAATTCTGAACAATCTCGGACTGGGGCTAATAATAAAAACTATATCGTTGCAATGATCAGAAATAATGTAATCGTTATTAAAAATGTGTTTGAAATTGCGAAATAGGTACATAATTTGCTGAACATGTTCCCTAATATAACAAAGAATTACTGAATCATGACGAATGTTTCCATCATTGCCATGTTATATTGGACAGTTTGAAGTTTGAAACAAGAAAAAGTATAATAAATCTGTCATAATAAATATTCTCAGATCAGCAGTTTCTCAAGCTCATTGTAATCTTGAATCCAGAGTGCACTTGTTCAGAGTTAATTGTCATTTATTTATCATACTTCATATTCCCCGTCAGTCGAAATCGTAGTAGGGTCTTTCATATTTCAATTCACGTATCGTTGGTTGTCAAAATGTCCTGTTTAAGGCCGTGCTTGACATGCCGCGTATAAGCTTTGCCTTAATGCCCGGTCATCCTTCATATCCCGGCCATTCATGAGCCGAGAGGCCGAAGACACTCCGCTTAGATTTATGCTCTTGTAACGTGGCGGCTTCTGTAAATGTACGACTTCTCACTACTCCGCGAGTCAATCCTCTGAATTTATTAGCCGCTCGCTCGAATCGACTGACTTACGTATGTTCCTATTGTACCTAGTTTATTGTCTGATTGCTGATTTATGCAGGTTTAAGCTAAGTTGTGTTCTGCAATTGACAGACATTGTCTTAGATTAAAATCATTTATTAAACATGTAGATGACACTTGTACATTGAGCGAACTTGTATAGTACCTTGCAATTAGTTTACATTTACTAATATGAATAAAATTCCAGAAGTAACCTTTAAATGTATGACAAGATTATTTAAAATAAGATAAGAAAAGCTGTACCTACATGAAATCAGTTTTTAATTAAGATGATATAAAATAGCAATACATGCCTACAAATATTCATTCTACTTATATTTTTGGAACACGATACACGTTCGAATTAGAATGTTGCTTGAACTAATTGAGATTAGAAGCGTGAGATAGTCTCATTAAATCATTCCTTTCGGGAGCGAGATGGTGTTCTGGGCGTAGTTAATAGATTTCTCGCCTCTAAATTATGAGTTGGCTAGAAATGTCGTTTACTTCTTTTAAGTTACTATAAAATACTATACACATGGATTTTTATTACGTTATAATTTTGGGTGGAACGAAATGCTGTAATGTTAATGTTGAAAATATTCAAACTCTATTTTACATATCTTAGTTTTATTATGTCAATAGCCGACAAACGATCAACGGGCCACCTAATGGTAAGTGGTTACCACCGCCCATGGACCATCGTTACACCAAAGGCATCACGTGTGGCTGACAAAGAAGTGGAATTTCAACGTGTTTCAGTAGCAAAGTCGGACAACCTGTAAAAAGCGGTTTATTACTGGTTGTCCGTTATTGGAACTGAAACACGTCGAATCAGTTGACGCTTGACTCTAGGGCGGTAAACCCAATAAGAAAGCCAGGAATTCAAAAAATTCGTACCATTGGTCCAGTCTAGTCAGCTTCAATAACAGGAACCTAGTACTAGAACCTCGTCTGTTGTTCTGCAAGGCGGACCACGTGTAGGTGAGGTTATCTTGGACACATTAATGAATGGAGTTCTATACACTCCGAACTTACCGTAAGTATATTTTAAAAGTCTATTTTTTATTTTTCCGTTTTCGTCTGATTCCTGGAGATATTAACCAAGACATAAAACAAGCCATTGAAAAAAAGATTATCAAGGTTAACAAAGGAACCGACAATAATATCTACTATAAATTGCAAAGAGAATTAGTAGTTAGCAACAGTTCTATAGTCGTTACTGACTAATGTTAAGTGCACAGACAAATAGCTCTTTACCCTTCAACAAATTGATGAGCACCGCCATTCCCCGCGGACAAAACTTACTGAGCCATTTCTTCTGTATGGCAAATATGTAAACAACTTGTTCGTCTTAATGAATATTAATAGGTGAGTCTCTCAAGATGTCGCACAAAAAATTACCAGATGTCTCTTATTTAATACATTTTCTCAATGCTAATTCTTGTTTCGAACAAAATTGGATAAACACTGGACAAAGACATTAATAGAATAGTTTTTGCTAATTACTAGGATCGAGTGCTTATAATAGTACTCCATTAAAATGTATGTATCATTGTAACCAAAATCGTTTTATATCTCAAAATAATCTTTGCGAAAGCTGTGTGTGTGTGTGTGTGTGTAAAGTATGTTGATTTGCAAATCATGCATAAATAATAGCACTGTATTTATTTCGCGTCCAAATTAAAGGGAGGAAATTTTCTCGATGTATGGATCCGTGCAATATGCCGAAGACAGACACCACGGGCCGGCGGCGTGACATTGACTTGAAGTTTTATTTAATCAAGGGGCGATACCTTACCCCAAAACCCCGGGGCTGGTCTGTGTAATCCATTTCTGCCGTCTCAATCACGACTGCTGTGCAATCCGCACAATTGCGTATTGTCCCGAGGTGATAGTGGATTAAATGGAATTTCTTCGTTTACCTTCCGTTGCGAATCGGTAGTTCTTTTACTGTTTGCACTTCCATTATTGAATGCGTATGTGTAAACAACACTTCATTTTAATGTACACGCCACAAGGCAGGCACAACGTCCAATAAATATTCCTGTTTTCGTATTGAAATTGGAAGTTATTTCAGGAACATTTATCTTTGTTATTCAATGTTGTGTGAGTCGAAAGTCGATTTAGGAACGAGCGGTAGATAATGTTACATTTCATATTTCAACAAATTTGTTAAAGGCCGAGGATCATAAATACATTCACGGTGAAATTTCATCCATTGTTTCTTTGGGAGATCCACGAAGGTTTACTGAGCTTTCGCTCGGAGGGTAGTATAAAATTTGTATAACAAATGAGGGGCGGGTACGGAATCCGTCACAGTGGCGGAGGACGCTGCGTGGGGCGCTAGATGGGTGGCCTCCTCCGTTTAATGATATGCTTAAGCGATCAAAGGTTCATATCGATAAGCCACAGCTATCTCAAGTCCGCGACTTTGTATGATTATTAAGGCATAAAAGTAAAATCGTAATTTAATTATTACCCTTTTAATTTAATTTTTATATCTCAGCAGCGCTTAAAGCATTATCGTACATATCTTTTAAAAATGATATTACTTCCGATTAATATAATATAGCTTACGTATCCATTCAACAAACAAATAAAATTTGAAACTAAATTAAATATAATCTATTTCGTGTATCGTACGATGTTATAGGAGTTTTATGTTCCTTAATAAAACTATTGAAATGTGAGTAATGTAAAACACAAAAAGTTTAAGTTTATTAATTAAGTATGTACTTTACTTTTAGGCTCGTTATATTAATAGCGCTAAGCTAATGGATATTTTACGACATCCGATGCGGCTTTGGCTAGTATTTTTTTATTATTTACATGTTGGTTCGATAAAATGGTTGATAGAGGAACAAATTCATGTAATTTTATATGTTAAATAATATAGTTTACGCAAGGTACGATGACTGAGATTATTTTAATAGTTTTCACGTGCGGTGCAATGCGTAGGGAATGGTTCTTAACACACTAAATGTGTAACTAGTGAAGTAAATCCTTAATTAATAGTTATTTAACGCTAATGCCTTTTTATTTATAAAAAATTTAGATGCTGATATAAGATTGTTGATTTCTTATTATAATCTTACTATTCACGGTTAATAACAGACATAAGAAAAACGTAAAAAAATGGTCTTGTATTTTAATAACTCATTATGGACAGTAGTCAGGTCTAATCTTGTTGCAAATATCCTTTCGTTGGCTGATGTTAACGAAATTCGTTCCAAACTCAAGAAAAACGGATCCCCCATTTGAATATAAAACACACAACGATATGTGTTCAAGCTATTGTTATCCGTGGTTGTTTGTAAGGCTGCAAAGCGTTTAATAACATATATTTGTTAAACGGCGCCTCATCCGACGTAAGCTGAAGCTGAGAATCCAGGCACCTTCTTCGACGCACCGTGGTATTAAGCTATTAGTTATCCAAACTGGTCTGGTTTGGCAAATAAACTGAGGATTAAATGCTGTTGCCAGATACACTTAATCTTGATACTTTGCAATAGATTTTTATAGATATTTAATGTTTTTTTTCTGACTGCTTCTTGTTTTGGAATATCCTGTGCTATCGGGAAGAAAATATTTTTTAGTAATAAACACGCTATACTATAATATATATGATCGCATAATATATATGATATCGATGATATATATGATCGATGAATAATATATATAATATATATGATCGCTCAGACATTTTCTACATTTTACGTTGTAAAGAATATCAGTGTAATAAAAAGTAAGCATTTTATGTATATCTATGTACATTGTCACTACAAGTGAAGAGGTAAGGTAATTCGTTAATTTGTAAACCTAACTCGTTAATTTGTAATACGCACACTTTGAAAAGTGACAGGAGCCATGTACGGAAAACCTTTGTTCAAACTACTAAGAACAAGACTACTAAGTGTATGAATTACCTCTTTAATATATATTTATACAATTATATTCGTTTAATATATAATATTATTACAATGAATTAATTATGAAAAACTAAAATAAAAAGTAAACATATATACAGAAATATTTACAAAAAAAAATATCTTCAAAATATTTAGAAATTGGCATTGTACCAAAAACACTGGCAGCATTGCCCCGCTAAATAGCTAGGCTAATTCTTTGAGCAAAATAGCTGCCAGTATATAAAATAGTTGTAAATATTATTATGATTATATTTACCTGCATTCATAATATTTGTCACACTGCTCGGCGTCAGCGAAGAACCCATCCTCGGGACACGAGTTTGTGATCTCCGCATCCCTTTCAGCGTCGGCTGCGACCCGCGCTGGTGCATTCACCGGCTTCCTCTTCACATTCTTTGGTACTGCTGACGACACTAATACTGGAATAATATTAAGAGTAACGTAAGAATTTATTTTGCGTCCTGTGTTTTCTTTTTATTATGTATATTAAGTAGAGATAGAGAGTAAGAGAGAGAGAGTAAGAGACTTAACAAGAGAAAAAAAAACTGGCCAAGTGCGAGTCGGACTCGCGCACCGAGGGTCCCGTAAAAATATGTGATGTAACTAAAAATTTAAGGTTTTAGGATTTTTTCCTTTATATATGCTCTATAACATTTCCTCGTACCAAATTTCAAACAACTTCGTACAAGGATTTCTAGGTTTACGGGAAGTACCCAGTAGATTTTGAATCCCTTGCGAGTTTGGAAAATTTACGGCATAAACGGCTTTATCATTGGATTGCGTTGGCTAAGAACTTTCATTTTTTCACTGCTCCAAGAGACAGTAGATCTTTGTATTTGATATAAATGTCAGCTTACTACCTCCGCGCGCTCCTGAGAAAAAGGGTCTTGACAGACGGACGGCGGATAGGTCATAATGTATCTATCCTGATAATTACTATTAATTTTATGAAGCTATACGAAAACATCGAGAGCTTGATTAGGAATACAGTCGCGCCATCTTTATATCGAACTCCTAATTTCGCTAGACGATTAATACTAATACTTTTGCTGTTAATGACTTCTACTTAATACAAAATTGACCGTGTAGATAATCATAGAAAGTACATATAAAATCCATGACCTTTTATGTATGGTCAACCATCAAGACTTCCTAGTCTTGACCGAGTCAATGTAAACCACTTTTTCAATCAAACTTTAACGTGTCGTGAGACAGGAAATGCGTCTACGATCGTGTCTAAGAAAGGTTTATTTAAATATCTGCGAATATTATTTAAATTCATATTACCACGGTCATGTCACGATAAATATTTGATATACGTGACACGGACATTTTAATTCCACACAATTGATACCACAAAAAATTAAAAGTCTTTTTTATTAAATTTTTGTAAATGCATTCGTGACCCATAAAAGCGTGGGGTATTCTGATACAAAATGTAGCGAATGACTTTATTTTTCAAACCTGAATACAAAGTTAAAATAAATAAATAAACAGGGCAAGCTAAATAAAACCGTTTAAAAATAAACGAAGATATCTAAAATAACAGCTCTTCATCATAAAAAGAAAGAGATTGTTTTTATTTAATTTTTTTATCTCAAATATAAAGTTATTTGATCCCGATGAACAATTTGCTTTTTGCTGGTTTACTACGTGTCGATATAGATTCATTTCTTCATGATAAAAATATTCAATAACGATATTTTGTAGAGCGCCGAAAGTTTAATGTATTTCAAACGATCTATATATAAACACCTACTATTTAGGCATCTATTATCCACCTACTATTTTTGTGGTCACTATAATCTATACTAATATATAAAGCTGAAGAGTTTGTTTGTTTGTTTGTTTGTTTAAACGCGGTAATCTCAGGAACTACTGGACCGATTTGAAAAATTCTTTCGGTGT
>DWPQ01001730.1:0-11719 GCA_018251795.1 Perichares adela | reverse complement strand
GTAACGTAAAGGATAAGTGACTCCTTTATTAGAATATATAACCTTAGCTATAAGGAATTTTAGGATCATTCTCTCCGAAATACCGCACAATATTTATTAGTCGAAGTTTCTTTTAATAAATGTTTCCAATCTTTTATATTTCCGAAAATATGTATTACCGATTTTAGTTTTACTCCAAATAGAGTTGTTCAAATTTCTGCGTACTCAAAGATGTGTTCCATGAGCCACGTAGAGACGAAATTTAGCGGCGTCTACGTCATGAGCCGGGCGCGCGTCGAACCGGCAACGTGAGTTCGTGAGTCATTGGCGAGCGGCTTCCCTCACTTCAAAACGTGGCGTACAGAACAAACGGCTCAATTTTACTGTTATACACATTGAATGTTGAGAAGATTATTTTAATATGATTAGAGGAGATTATTTGCCAAAACAATAGCGTTATGCGAGATATTGCTGACGTTATGACGGCCTACCGTACTTTTTTGATCATCAAGTTCTCGCTGCATTATTTGTTGACTAGTATAAAGTTAATTTATAGCTGTAGAAGAGTACACTTTCTGAACGGTAAAAAATATGAGATGTATAACATAAATGCATAACCTAAAGCCAGCCACTACCGTCCCACGCATTAGCCGTCAGTGAGAGGGAAAGGGGTACATACAAAGAATCCGATTAAGACAGGACATTCAAATAACCGTCGCTGTTATAAAAGAATTAGATTACGTAGCGAAATGTACATACATAATGGATCTGTACAATCTAACAAATTAAATCACGTTTCGGATCTTACATACCGCGTATAATTTTATGTGTAATAAGCTAAATAAGGGAGCAATGATGTATAAGGTAAATAAGTATCTATATACCGTAACGTTGGGTGAAATATTTGTAACGACATTACTTTAATTTATCAATTTGCTGGCATGCGCATGCGCTTACGATTCAAATGTCTTGTCCGCCTCCGCTCCATTCATTGTTTGTGATGGTTAAATGAGATCAGAATAATCCAATGTCTCTCAGTGTATATATGTATATTTATTTTCTTGAAATGTAAACCGTTCGTTACATCCAGGATAGAATAGGATATTATTTATTGGTTATCCAGTCATCTATTCAAGATTCATGAGATTTACTCAGATTGTCTTATATGTACAAAAGCAGATTTTTACAGTACCTAAAATAACTGTTTTAATATTCAACATATCAGAAAAAGTTCAGTTTGTTAGTGTTTTTATCATTTATTGTGTCTATGCGATAAGAAAACAATTGGTAGTTAATTTAAAACTACAACTAAATAAAACGTTATATTCACACGCGGCTGTCGTAAATTGCATAATACTATATTTGCAAATTGGATTGTCACCCAAACTTAACTCTAATATATACTCAAATCATTACAACGGAGACTAGTAAGAATGTAGTATTTATTGAGTTGCGCAAAAATAAGCAAGAGGCTTAAGCTGCGGGCGTTACGGTGCGTGGGCACTGGTGCCCTCCGGCTGAGTGGACCGTTGGACTAATTGCTGTTTTTACTGGCCGGCCTCAGTTAGTGGACTTATTGAGATAAACGATCGGCTTATTGATAAATATTTGTGAGGACATGGTTTGTACGCTTGTAAAGCTAGTGGTCAACTGCAGGGCCCGGTTTTCCATAGTTTAAAATAGCACATTGCTATAATTGAGAATGATAAAGAGATAGCTAGGAAAATAATTATATTGTTGGCATGTTTATGAGTCTATCGAAGTTCCGTCTAAAAAAACTAATCTATAGATAAAAACGCGGCTGCATTCTTTATTCTCCTTCCGAAGCACCATGTTATCACTAGCAATCGCTACTCTCCCAGAATGCCAAACCACGCCTGATTTGAATGAAATTTATTTAACAGTGTCAGTAGAAGTTTATGGCTACTCTTGATCACATTAAACACTCACGCTGAAGGAAAATACTTCTTTAATACTCATATTCTGTGCTTTGTTTATATTAAAGTTATTTTTGTTTAGTCCGCTTGTTTAAGAAATAGTCATTTTGCGTTACTTTGAAACGAATCTTAAATTGGAAACCGTATTTGGGATTACACTACCTTGATTTTACTTATGTGTCCAAATAGTCATTTGATTACTTGAAAACGAGGCCTTTTGTCGGTATTGAAGATTTGTAACCGTTCTTGGAACCTCAACGGGGCGACACGGTCGATCGGTCACTTTATAAGCAAGTGTATAAGTTGTACACTTGTGTAATGTGATCCGGTCCACTTTTACAGGGATGCCAACATTACGAGGTTCAGATGTAGCAACCAAAGAAAATGGAAAGGTGGTAAAATTTTCGCACTGTTCGTTTTTGATGGTATCTAATCTACCGTGAAGTTAGTTGCTTTAAGCAGGTTCTAAAGTAAGCATGATGGTCGGATTAAAATGAATAGATTTGATTTCGAACGTCTTAATTTATCTGTCGCTCACTCCAGTGATTATCGTCTTATCTCCAAAAAGTCCATAACACCTCATGTGCTTACGGTTACTAGAATTTTTCCTTTATTAATTATGTATCTAATGTGATTTACTTCGGATAATATTATGTAGGGGTTTCTACAAAAATGCCATTTATGAACAAGGGTTACGGAACATATTTTAGTCCTGAGAATAACCGCTAGATGTGATTTAAAAACGACTATAAAACAGTTATAAAATAATGTTGAAAATGTACCATTAGTTCCTATTTCGTATCTACCGGTCATATGGCCGCGTCAGGCGTGGTCTGCACTGACTTCGTGAATATTATTTTGCAATACGTTCAAAAATAGATAAAGCGCCACTTTCGATTTTACTAATGATGTCACCCGCAGATGAGTAGGAGTCTATTTAAAACGAGAGGGCCTCGTCTGAATTAATAAGAGGTAGATATTTCCTGGAGAACAATTCTAACAACAGGAATTCTAAGAACAATACTAACAATTCTAGTGCATCTAAAAGTATTTTTGACAGGATCATTATTAATAGAATTCATAATTTTATTCGAAACAGGTTTTTACAACAAAACTTGAATTAGAGTATATTCTCATTTGTTTTTATAACAGCAAACTTGTACGTAAGAATGAGTCCGAAATGAGGTTACTGAGGGAAGTGCTAAATGGTCTAATAATGTAGTGATTGACGGGGATATAACATATTTATGCAAATTGTCAGGCTTGTTATGGTCCATACAGGAGCTTAATGCCTCAATAAATCTGGATTGGAAAGAAATACACAAGCAATTATGTGCCCGTAAAAATGACAAATAAACGGAGTGACGACATTATCCATTAATTTGTTTTTTGTCGTTACCGTTTTGAAGTTATCGAATTTTGATAATACTCAAAAATGTCTAGACGCCTTGATACATAGGCACTTCAGCTAATTTTAGTACATTCCTGTAATAAATTTTATAGTCAATGCCTTCATGTATGTTAGCATATAATACAATATGGAGATTATATAGGAAAGCAAAATGTTATTAAGAGAAAGATTATTAATTCTAAAGACTTCCGGGCGGGAATACAGGCCTACTTGTTACTCGATATATGTAACCGCGATGGGTTTATCCACTATTACGTATTATGTTGTGGCTTCCAGTAGATACAAGCAGGCGGCAAGCATAGACCGACATACGACCGCAACTAGTCCTTACTTTGTACAAGGGCTGAATATCACATATGTTAGGTGTTAATCGCAAAAATGGGCCTACTTTAGGTCTTAAAAAGAAATATTCCGTATACAAGTGAGTGGATGAATATTTTATTGTGAAACTGCTCTGGTGGGATTAACTGTTTAAATGTGATATTTAAAATTAACAACGTGTGTATACTTTACTATTGGGTGCGTATTATCTTGGGTTTAGGGGAATTTTTACGACGATTTATCAGACTTATTTTCTTAATTTCATATTCATAAATACGTTGTTGACGAAACAGACGAAAATAAAATAAAAAAGTTGCATCTAATGTCCTTAAACGAAACTGACTTAATTATTTTTAAAACATATTTAAACGTCATTCAGTCCCGTTACAGCTATTGAACTGCTTAGAGATTCAAGATGTCGCGGCTGTTTCTATGTGGTTATATTGGCAGAAGCACGATTCGTTTATACTGTCGGCTCGGGCCTACAATAATTATCTGTTTAATAGGTACTCCTGCCTTTTACATTTACGAGTACTTCATTTGGATGGCCCTTTTTTATGTGCCTATTAAAGATCGGCCGTAAGTAATTGGTTGTGATTACGGCTTTGGTTTCAACAGCAAGTGTTTAAATTTTAAGTTAATGTTGGTTTATAATTGAAGGTTTTATTTACACTTTATAAGAGTCTTGATGTCTATTCGGTTCAGGTACCTCGTGTGAATGTTTTAAGCGACTAACGAACATTTATTGTAAAAGTGACTTATGAATATGTTTACATGCATACATACCAACCCATAATTGTCCCACTGCTGGGCTCGGGTCTCCTCTCACACTAAAAGGGTTTAAGGCCATAGTCCACCACGCTGGCCAAGTGCGGGTTGGCATACTTCACACATCTTTGAGAACATTATGGAAAACACATAGGTGTACAGGTTTCCTCACGATGTTTTCCTTCACCGAAGGAATGATTAATAATTAAATTATTTTTATTTTAAAAAAAATATTAGTGGTCGGATTCGCTCGCATGACCTCCCATTCGGGAGGTCAACGATAAAAACCACTAGGCTATCACTGCGTATGTGTATGTTTAGTAACCCCCAAATCGGACCGAACAAAAGCTTTGAAAAATAAAATGTACCTATTATGTTACTAGCCAGTAGAAAATCCCTCGCAAGTATTGTGTGATCTACTCGTGCAGAGGTTATCTGAAACTGGAAAATCCAAATCCAATTCCATCCAATTGCGGCCGTTGCTAGAAGACAGTTCGTCGACACAAATTGTCAGATACCGCCAATTGAGCGAGCGTCCGAAATAGCTATATCGCACAATCATAATGTGTCGTGTAGTTTGGTGACGGTGATTCACCGTCTTCATTATATTTGACGCGGTTCGCAAGCACATAAAGCTAACACTGCACCTATTTAGTTAAATGTTTATCGTCATGAAATTGTATCTCCGCAGGATTTAGCTTTATTGCTTCTTAAATGTGTGTATGATTCATGTTTAAAATGTTTACTGCTTCTGAATAAAGACGTGAAGAAGTGTAATAATACTTATTATGGTGTCACAATTGCAACTGTTATTACGTGTTAAGTTAACATTATCTCATAGTTGATTAACTTGGAAACCGTAGAAATGTCTGAATAGAATAAATTTTGCACAGTTTCAAATGATTAAATGAGGTTGATAATAATTGTTTCCAATTAAAAGATAATAGCGCTCAGTGATTCAAATTTGATCTGCGGTGACTTTAGGTTAAAGGTGGTAATTAGAAGATAATTCTTGAGATTCTTCTCGAGACTGAATCCTTTGATAGTTAGTGATGATGTGTAGGTGTAACATTGTGATATTTGTCTACCTCGTGCCATTCCATCTTCTGCCGTAAGTCTTGTTACGTTAATCTTCAGATTCGGCATGAAAGGTGCGGATCGAATGATGCTTGGAAATGAGGCGTCCTAAAAAAGTTCTCATGGAACGTAGTAAATGAAGGAGCTGTATCGTGATTGTCGTAATATAATTAATTGCGTAGTTATAAATGGTTTGTTGCATTTATATTAGGTACTTGAAATAAAAGGTAATTGTTCGAAATTCCTTCCAAAACAAATTATTGCGCCTCGCTTGTGCGCTATTTATAGAAAAAATGCACGGACATAGAACAAAGTTTAAATATATATCCTTGGTGTCTCACAAAAAGGGTGTTTATGCGTGACTAATTTCAAGGTTCGTTCATTGTTTAAAATATTTTTGATGTGGCAAGTGCAGAAGTTAGTGCTAATTTCTGTACACGATTTTAAATTTATATATCATAGACATCATGAAAATTTTAGTTGCATTTGATACCACATCATAAAAAAAAACAAATAGTCCATAATAATATAATAAAACAAATTATGTTGGGCGTGGGTCCCCCTTATAACTTAGAAGTATAAAAAATAGTTTACAACCTATTCTCAGACCTACCGTATATACGTACAAAATTTCATAAAAATCGATTAAGCCGTTTCGGAGGAGTATGGCAACTAACACTATGACACGAGAATTTTATATATATATAGATAGATATGGACATTAATCATTGATTTGATTTTGTATATGAATATTTGATATGGTTGTTTCGTACATGATATGATACAACAAGAATGTTAGTACGTCACATTGTCTGAAATCATGGATGTATTGTCCCTCTACTGCGACAATACGATACCTAAGGGCGATCACAGTGTGTGCCAAAAGCTTTAAATCGTCTATGAAGCGATCTCTTTCAAACAACCTTTGCTATAGAAGTGTTTCAGATGGAGGGTACGAGTAGATCTAGATACTACTATACTTGGTGAAGTATCTATGTATACAATACAAAATACTTCATTGTACATTGTAAGGAACAATCAAACGTATTAAGCTTAACTAAGTATAGTATTTGTGTAGTTGCATTGGTCAGTCTCATCTCCAGTGCACTTGCAACTTCTACAAAAGAAGTTACCAATTGAGAGTTGGATTAGCATATTATTATAAAAATACGCGAGAAACGTATTTCTCCGCAGTCATAACTTATTGCAGTTTATTTGGAAAAAACTTGAACTGCAAGAGGAGACATCCGCACTATTATATGTGGCTTTTGCCAGAATGCGTATAGATGTCCCTATGTTAATCTTGTTAGTACATGCAATACATGGTTATAATATTTTTTTTTATACTTTGATAAAATTAATTGCCGGCAAACTAGCAGCTGGACCACCTAATGATAAGTGGTTCCTGTCCCCCATGGACGTCCGTCACAGCAAAGGCATTACCGACGCGTGTCGAAGGTCCGGTTATTACTTTGCATTCTTACTCCTACACCCGGTAGACTATGTCCTTCCCGGAGAAGCAGCGCCTACCAGGATAATATTTTTGTAGAATATTGTTTTTACGTGTCTTGTAAAACAATGAAATTCCTGGAAAAGCTAAAAGAAAATGAGAAAATTAGCCTATTTTCATCCTAAGATCTTCAAGTTCTCCATATGGAATTTCATCACAATCGGTTCACTGGTTTAGCCGTGATCACGTCACAGACAGACAGAGGTACTTTCGCATATATAATATTATATAGACTAGCTGTGCTCGCGGCTTGTCCGCGTGGAAATCAATGCGTCGTAAAGTTTTTCCCGTGTAAATCCGAATCCCGCGGGATTTCTAAGATAAAAAGTATCCTAAGTTACTTAAAAACTGTTGTTTCGGTATGTGTACTTAGTTGAAAGCGGTTATTTTTATATTACAAACAGACACTCCAATTTTATTTAGTTATATGGATATAGCCAGATCGTTGGAGCGAGTTCTAAAGTGTTCTAAGTGCGTTATAATCGCGTAACTCCTCACCATGTCCACGGTCCTCGCAGGGTTTTGCAAGGCTCTGCTATCGAGTAGGAGGGCCGTGGGCGCGCGAGCGGTTCCGCCTGGTGATGTCATCGGCCCCCTCCACTTGGGCTCGCTTATCTTGAGCCTAGGGACGCTACCACAGATAGTTATGTCCCTACCTTAAGAGCTTGTTAGGGAATCTTATTTATTGCTAGTGAAAATGTATGAGTTGCGACATGTTTTCGAATATACACTTCACTGAATCCATTCGAAGTATTTTATTCGTATAATAAAAAGAGTGCCAATTTTGTAAGTTTTTTAGTAAGGAGTAGCTATTTGAAAAAATCTTTTACAATTTGAAACATACATTATTCATCTCTGATATGAGTCAAGACATTACGTTTCATATACCTTATTTAATTTAATGCAATATAAAAACTAAATGTCAACAACAGGTAAATTAATCGTTGCATTACATAATTATGACGTCTACCTACTAACGCGTGTGCATTAAATGCGTTTCTTACATCTAAAGATTGAATATCTTGTATTATATGACAATCTTATTGATAACCAATCTTGGTAGACGGCGATCTTTCTGTGTATATTGCCGATCGTGTAAAAATTGATCATTTATATTTAATCTGTATGGAAATGTGGAAAAAAGTGAAGATGGTAAAATACTGATGAGATCTCATCAAGGTTGCAAAAAAGTTTCTATCTATATTTCAATTTCTATTTACATTACTTCCTTCCCGGTTTTAATGGATTGAACATAATTTAAATATGTTATTATAAAGCAAGTTGTCAAGATTGAACGCAATTTGCCTATCTTTTTAATTCGTTTTAAGTGATAAACGTCACATAGAAATATATTCGTTACAATCATAAACAAACACAGATTAAAAATATAGCGTTATTTTAAACAGAGAACTCACAATAATGGCATGACAATGTCTGCGGGGCTACTAGTTACAAATATACCTATTGCTTGCACGTAGGTAGTTATTTATGGCGCGTAAACATTTTTTGAATATTATATCTACATATATAAATAAATTGTAGACTTACAGATAACTTATCGTTGCATATTCGGTATTGTTTTAATGCTGTTCTTTATATAATGGATATATGTAGTTTGATACAATGCCATGATAACAATACCAGTAGCAATTTATTTACGTCTACCATTTGTTACTTCTGATACGAGAAAACAATACAAGGCAGGCATTATCTAAAGGTAGATCGTAATCATCTCAACCTATACCTGGTCCACTGTTGGGCTCTGATCCCATGTGATATGATATCCAGTTTGAATTTCAGTTATGACCGACATCTACAAACTATTCGAATAATTTACTGTTAGTAGCGATGACATTATTCTGTCGGTTCTAAATGTATGGAAGAGATCCCTTGCCGTTGAAGTGACAACATTTTTTTTTAAATAAAGCCTCTTTTTAAATGGAATAGGCTTAAAATTTAATTTTGCATGGACTAGTTCTTTTTATTCATATTTATTTATATTCATTTTATTTCTAGCAATAAATTTTAATTTTGATTTGAATTCCATAATGATTTTTCCCTATAATAAAATCAGTGGTTCGTAGCTGAAGGTTTTACAAAAATACATAATTTTATTTAAATTGCTTTTCATCAAATAATAAGTAATCCTGCAAACATTACATTAAAATTTACATAGAAATCCTATAATCAAAACCTAATAAGTAAATAGTTTCTTCCTTCTCCTGTAAAGTAAGCATACTTAAAGTTAGGAGGTATTGTCACTTCAACAACAATATGAAGTTGATTATTGTATAAATACGAGAGAATGTCATATTTTTATGAATTCATTTTTCTAGAATGAAATGTTTTTGCCCTTTAAGTACAAATGAAATTTAATAGTGACTAATACGTATAAGAGGTCTTCTTTAATCTTCCTTCCTTTTTTATAACATAAAGATACATTTACAATCCAAATTTGTGATTAAATAACAATGTTATCGTACTTTAATAGTGAAGTACATGTAGATCTCAATAAAATACTTGATTGAATCTCAAATGATAGTTGATGACTGATAAGTAACAACACTAGATAACAATACAACAAAAGAGAGACATTGATGACAATGCATCAATAGCTGCAATGTCTGATGTGACTTTTTATGGCAACAGCTAGAAATTGCTCACTAGCCATCTAATGGCAAATAATCACCACAAACTATGGACAACCACAACACTAAAAACTGGCTTAACTGACAGTTTTTTCAGTTCAGTAAAGAAAATAAAATAAAAAACATCCTAATATTATAGATACAAAAGTAACTCTGTCTGCTACGCTTTCACACGTAAACCACTAAACCGATTTTGATGAAATTCGGTATGAAGATAGAACTAAACTTGGGAAAGGACATAGGCTACTTTTTATCCTGAGTCTCCTTCGGGTCCCGAAGCGAAGCAAGGGTGGTTCACTAGTTTCAACAATAAATTTAGGTCATAGATGTGATGTAGGTGCGGCTACACAATACAAGAGTTCAATAGCTGAATCATATTGAACATATGGGGGAAGATTAAGGTGTAAAGAAATCATAGCAAAGCCAACCAGAGCATAAGTTAAAAACTGGTGAGAAACTCGGACCAAATAACATAAACAAACTGTTGAGTATATGATAAATGCTTTTCCCCTCATGTCTACTCTTGTTCTGGAACTTTTTCTGAGATAAAGTAGTTTAAATAAATAAGCAAAGTTGTAATTGCTCATGTTAGAGCTTGAGTTTCACTTTGGGTCACTTTACCAACTGAGTAGTAGAGTAAAACAAAACTATTACCAATCGGAATACCGGGGACTGGTACAAAACATTGAATTTCAAAAAACTGTTTTACAATACTATATAACAGAAGATTGACCAATGGACAGCTGAAGACGTTTGTTTGAGTCAAGAATGAACTTAGCTCTATATAACTTAATGAAAAATGTGTACATACAGTTATGTTTGATAGTCAAACTAAGTCTACCAAGGACAACGAGAGATTTTGTGCAATATCTACCGAAATACTATGAAAAAAAATAACATTATGATCTTGAAACTAGTTAAAAATTAAAGTGTATTATTATAATTTATAAATGTAGCTTCTAATTATGTTTTAAATTCAGAAGAGCTAAGAATATAAGTAAGAACATTCCAGGCCAGTTTGTTTGTAAAACCTTTCACATTTTTTTAAACAATTAGATGTGTAAGCAGTTTATTGGTCTATTCACTACTGTTAAACATCATTATATTATAATATATGCTATAAATCATAATTAATTAGTATAGTCAACTTGATGATTGGTTTTCTTGAGGGTAATTCAACTTAATGATTTATTTTTCTTGGTAATTTGATATAAAGGTGGGGTGACTAAAAAAGGGAAAATTCGATTACAAGTATTGTAAGGACATATTGAGTTTTATATACTGAGGTCCCTGTATATATTTTTACACTACTTTTGAAGTGTAAAAACTATCGTACACGTATACAAGTGAATACAATGTACTTGAAACTTTTGTAAAGTTTAAATGCAAGTAGCGACAACGATAAGGCGCAAAAAAAAGTTAAAGAGAGAGTTGGCAGATTAATAGTTATGTTCAAGTTACAAAAGTTAGCATTTAGGCCAATATACTTACGTTACTCTAAAAGTAAACATTAGGCAACACAATAATATAATATCTTTATTCCACTTTAATCTAACACAGCGATCGAGAAGTGTTTCTGCATTTAATAATATTCTAATTAAATTGTATACAGTACTGTTACTTTCGTAAATTTACGAAGACCGCAAGGTATTCATCGTATTTGAAAGAATATAAAGAAGTTATCCTAATAAAAATAAACAAAAAGTACTCACATTACGCAGCTTAGATAAACGATGGCAGAAATACTATTTTCACAACTTTTAACTTTTCTTGTATTACAGTATTTTAAAATTGAAAGTACAAAAATAAATAATATCGGAACCGCCCAGCTGGCAGAATTGTGTACGTACACAGATAAAAAAATGCATACCATGCATGCAATCACTGCGACAGTCACGACAACAGAAGAGACCACAGACCACTTTTGTGATTAGACACAGGATAAACATTTCGTTTAAAAATAAATTGTCTAAAAGAGCATTTTGTCATTGAATATAGAAAATTATTTTTCTAATTAATGATAAGGACAGTATTTTCGACTACATAATTATAATAACGACATTAAAAG
>DWPQ01001729.1:0-11720 GCA_018251795.1 Perichares adela | reverse complement strand
GATACACTAGAACATATCATAGAGCGGCTCGTTGTTCTGTTACAAGTAAATGCTCTAGTCTATACTCACCTTAATACCAACAGACTCGAAATTTAGTTTTAATATTTATTTAACCACTTACACACAAGCTTAACATAACATTTAACGAATAGTGCTAGTACAGATTGTTTAGTAAATTACTAGCACTCTAAGATTGCAGCTGACACCTGTCAAAACATTTTACAGAATCTTTCTATCAAGCCAGGCCGCTAAACAAAACGCTGCTACCATTATCCAGTATTATCAGGATTAAACTGGATGGGATGAAGTCAAACGACCCGCAAATCTGCGATCGGAATGTGCACCAAAAGCAGGTGGGATAGGTCTCAAGGATATCCCTCCTTAGGTCTATCCATACCTACATATTTACATACTTTTAATATTTGGTTGAATCTATAAGGCGTAATTTAACTTGCCTCAAACTAAAGTTTCAAGCAACAGATTTCGTATTTATAAATACAGCTTACGTTGGACTCAGCCTAAGTTTAAGCTGAGCTTATGTGACTTACGAAAATGTTACGCTATTATCACAAAAATACTTATCCATACTGCAAATTAAAGGAAAGCCTAAGATAAATCTAAGCGCGGTTTTTAGTCTTCAACCTAAAATATATTATGTTATGTTTTACAAATACTTCTAGTCGTTCTGACAAAAAGATGCAATCAATTCTATTAAAATCGAATGCAAATATAATTTATAACATCACAAAATAATGAATGAATGATAAGTGAATGAGTAAACTGTGGTTGGGGAATACTGTTATCTGTATGTATACGGGAGAGGTCTGGATCGGACCGGTTTGTTGCATTCCGTTGTAGGCTCATCGATCCCTTTGATGGGCACCGTAATTGTCGATTAATGTTCGTCACAAATAATCAATCTCATGATGAATTTTTGTATATTCCATTCCTTTCAAAGCGTGTATTTTATAGCATTTAAACGAAATTTTTGTACTAAAGATAACTGTCCATATTAAATAAAAACTCAAATAATTCTAACTTATTATTTAAATTATTTTTATAGTCCGAAAAACAGACTGACATCCGATCGTATGATCTTAGCTACAGTTGCAGGATGAGAGCTAGTAAACAATGGGATCGTTATCGTATGTCTTAATAAAAACACCGCGTTAGTGATTCCTGAGAGGCACCGGTGCGTTCCTTCCCCGGTGAGAGCCTCTAAATATACGCCGGATGCCAGGGGTTTTCAGTGGGTAGAAATCCCACATAGCCTGTCGGGTATCCTCTCGACGATTTCCCCCAGTAATAAAAAAAATGGTATCATATTTTATGTGTGACCGTGACTTCTTACCATCAGATGGTCAGTCTGACCATTTGTTAGTTATTTGCTGACTACTATTAAAAGGAATAGCACTTGTAGATTTCCGGTTCTCTAAAAGGTCTGTAAAAGGTACATATTTTTCGGGATCAAGTTCATGAATACGAAATAATTGACTTTTAGTTGATATTCCAAAACGGGTTTATGAATATAAACCTGAGCTCAGCGCGCGTGTCAATGAATTTTGTTAGGGATTTTGACCTCTTCACGATACATACAAACCGTGCAGGATATATAAACACATTCGCTACTTCCGACCATACATGATTTCATCGCAGAAAACAGGTCATCATCAACTTAAAACTGTTCAACAAGGGAACTCAGTAGTCGAACAGTTTGAGAGTTAAGTCATAATGAGAGTTAAGTCAAGTGCTGATTAGCAGACTTCATGTATAATATATCATATTTATTTATTCAGGAAATATATTAGAGAACTCAGGTTTTAATGTTTCCTTAACCGAAGCAAGCAAGTGATAGTGAATTTCTAATATGCACGTAACCCTCAAAATGAGTGGTGCGGGCAGGATTGGAGCATAGACCTAACGTGCGAGAATCAAGATTCAAACCACTAAGCCTATCACTAGTTTCAAAAACACCATACAAGATTTTGTGTGTAAAATCATCCAGAACGGAATGTCTGTATTTTATTGCCATTATTAAACATATTATTATCATTAAGCTATTATAATAGCGGTCATTATCTTAAATGCGAACAACTTTACGTATCGTGTAGGTTGTGCTTGTTCGTTCGATTAGAGGCTTTAGTATGTGGTACAAGTTACAAAACTATGGCGAGTTCATAAGATTACTTATTCCAACAAATAGTTTCAAACTGCTTTAAATGTAAGTTACATCTCACTCTTAAAAACTAAGTTTATTTCAGAGTTGAGATTAGAGTGTTCTTATATTTAATAATACTTGATTAACGTGTATAAGAGCGGTAGTGTATATATGGATACAATAAACGTTTACAAGCAATATTGTTATACAATTTTATCAGGCGCTTGTTCTTACGCTACACTTTTTTCTTGGCAAAGTCATGGTTAAATGGTTGCTCCTAGTTAATAATTCGTTATATTAGTTCATATTTGTAAAAGTTTTATAGCCAAGTTTTATCTAAATCTGTTTATTTGTCGAACATTTCTGTTTCCTCTCAATCACTATTAACCTCTTCCGCATTAAATTTACAAAAAAATATGTAATATACAGATTGAGTTTCGTTACTTTCATTATATATAGATAATCGTCGATACATTGGTTAGTGATCGTATATATTTTGGGCGACTTGAACTGTTAAGGTTATGTATATTTAAATTCAGAATAATGTATTCATGTAGGTGTCGCCCATACACGTTTACACGTCATTTTTTGCTTCCACTACCGTTTCGTATACATTTGTTTTATCAAGACCTTCGTTTTTAACTATAGTATCTATAAGGGGGCGCTGTAGTCAAGTTATTTAAAAAATCGATATTCATTTATATGCCAAACCTTTTTAGATTATCTTAGAGTCTGTGGTTGTAAAATAAAATGTGAATAATTTAACATGAGACGCGTGATCTATTGACTTGCATCCAGTAATGATTTCTACGTTAAGTGGTATAGTAACTCAGTTTCTGTTACAACACATGTACCGACAGTGATGGATGAGAAAACTCATGAGATGCAGGACGCAAACCTGAGCTCAGCCAAGTGAGATTTGTGTGAAAGTGCACTTTTCATTGACCAACTTCAGGGCGTTGGTCTGAGGAAATATGCAGCTAATTCAGAATACATTTTTTGGCATTATTATGTCTTAATTTAATCTTCTCTGGATGTAAGATAATACGGGCATATGCCAAGTTTTTTTTATTGTAATGTACGAATAGGGCATTATTATCAGAAATCTTTTGATAGTTTTTATTTTAATACAAGTTTCTGATGTATTAGGTTAGTAAGATGATTATGTCTTTGTGTATAATGATTTTGTGACAGTTTAACGCAAGCGTTAAATTAGCATTGTTATTATTATTCATTTGTTTCTTCGGTGGGCTCTCACAAATTAACGAAGCCTCGAGAGCATATTAAAGCACACAGCTGTGTAATGACGAAGATCGCCAATTGATGGAACTACATCTACGAATCTGTCTCTGTCAATGTAGACTAGATCAATCGATTCACTGATTTGTGCTTATTAAAGTCCTTAATGCTTTTGTATTTTATATACAGTATTTCTTTTGTTATGTTTAACACCTGCCACACATTTTCTGTACCAAACTAGGGTTGACTGGTGGAGAATGCCATTGGGCATTAAATATGCTCTTTTGTTCGCTCATTTATGAGGTGACAATATATAATAAATGCTGCTTAATATTGCTGAGATTCTATTGTTGTTTGTTTCTGATGGATATTTGCTGTTGGCCCTAGCGGCCTTTAAGCTAAAAAAAATTTTTTTATTGTTCAAGTCTAGTGCGGCTCTATGGCTCCTTAAGTGCGGCTCTGGCACAAATACCCACGGAAGGCGTGTAGGTACTACTTACTTAGTGTAATAAAAGTTTACGAAACGAGCAGATTTGGCTTCAATTTTTTTAATTGTTGTAATTTTCATATTCGGTTCTTTGGGTAATACGTTTGCTGACCACTGTTCTATTTGAAAGACTACAAGCGATCGAGCAGCTTGTGCCTTACGTAGCTATGCGTCATCATCTAGTTTGAATTAAATCTTGCTTTAGAACCTGACAACCCTGTAGCTCAACTAGTGTGACCCCGACTGGCGATATAAGGATTTCAGGTTTGATCCTATACGATATTTATGTGACAGCTATATGTTTGTTTTGGGGCAATATGTGTAATATCAAAATCGTGGCTGTGTTTGTGTAACAATGTTTGATCAAGATCAAACACATTTGGCCGAAACTAGTACACATTGGGCGGCAGTGCAACAAATACCCAAAACTGTAGTTCTCAACAAGAACTCCATGGCGGGTAAAAACAAAAAAAAACAGATGTCATTGAAGAAGTCTTAAAGGTGCGGCAGTTTATAAGATTATTTTTAAATTTTTGCGATATTTCATATGTAAATTATTTAGTTGGATTACAAGAGATAAAAACCACAACATCATTTCTAAGATAAAAACCACAACATCATTTCTAAGATAAAAACCACAACATCATTTCTATTATTCCTATATAGATGCAAAAATCGTACTGTTGTTTAAATAAAATAAAAATTATATAAATAAAATAAAATTTTTTTTATTTTATATAACTTATTGCACATATTATTATTTTAATTTGAACAGGACTCTCTTTGTAATACTGTTGATTCATAGATGGCGGTAGGTATACCGCTTACCACTTTGCCCACTTAAATTTACTTCCTTCACAAAAAACAAGATTGTTAGATAAAATTACTTATTAGACCAAAAACGAAATTGCCAAACGTCGTCTCAATTTCCGTGCTATTAAGTTTGACGACAAAAGGGTAACCTGAATGACATTCTCTACTGGTTTGCGTCCTTGCTACGTAGAAGTATTATGCCTCTCTTTTCCTCGTTGCTTTGCTGTTTTTGTTGTCTGGCATAATATGTTGACAAACTAGTTTAATTTCTCTTAACATATCCCGGTCATAATTTGATGACGGCTCTGTCAGCTAGCTGTTATTACCCTTTGACAAGTTAAGTTCAGTGTTTGCTAAGAACATGTTGTAAACTAAGGGGATGGAAGTAAAGCCAGTCACAAGTACAGTTGTAACTCGTCAAGACTATTTTAAAATATCTGGTAGTATGGTAGGAAGAATACGGGGGTTCTGGTTATTAAGACATTGCAACCGAAACACGTAATGCAGCACGGTATATCCCAGATAAGGACGATGCAAGTATCGTATGTACGATGTAAGTAGCGCATGTAAGCAAAGTAGGCAAAAAAAATCCCTCTTTAAAAAAAAGTCAGCAAATATGTAAGCAGTAATAAATTCCCAAGAGAATATTCACAAATTATATTTATTCTATTCTTTACAAGGTTGCGTCTTTTTTGTGTCGTTTCGATCATACAGTATTTATTTCACAGACAATAACAAGGTACAAGAATTACTAGCATCCACGATAAACAGCTGTAGGTATATAATATAATATTGAGTGAGATGCCTTTTTGAAACAACAAATTTAGTAAAAACCTTGATTAAGTATTATTGCGCCAGAGCCTGGAGTCTTTATTTCATACACTAGTGAGCTAAATCCTATTTGTAAAAGCAATATATGTGTGAATTATGTCAAGATAAGTAAGCTTGCATTGAAATAAAGCAAAGACCTAGACATAGATAAGGATAACATGTTCCAACACTTCCGACCCACGCGGGAAGTCTGTCTTAGCCAATTTTACCTTTATTTAATCTCTGGTACAAACATTCTGACAAGTGAAGGTGTCTGGCTTCCATTTCACCAAAGTTTCGACGGTCGAGGTCGATTAGAAGTCTGTAATGCAAATTGCACATATTCTAAGTATATATATTATATATAGTATATTTCTGCAATACGTTTGCATTTGCGCATTACACTTTGCTTCTGTGTTAACCATTATGGTTACCGTTATTTTTATGGTGCAATCGGTATATTCAGTTTTTACGACACTTTATCCTCCTATGGTTGAAACGTTGAGATTATATGCAAAACTATAAAATGTTTTTATTGCAATAACTGAAACAAAGAATTACGAATCTTATTCCCAGAAAACAATTTGAGGACGACCTGTAATGTCAGAGAAACGCGAATCTTTTATGCATATTATGCGACTTGTGAAAGCAGTTTTCTTTGAAAGTATATACGTATATTATTATGTTTATTATTTTATATATTTATATCATTTATTACATTTATGCTTCCAATAAAGGTCCTACGCAGTTTAGGACATAGCTAATGGTCAATAATCAACACATACACATATACGTTCTATAGCGATGTTTTCCTTCGTCGAACCAATGATCATTAACTTTAATAAGCTATTTGAATATGAAAAATTAAAAAATTACAAAAGCGTGCAGGATTGTAACTCGAACGCTCGTGCGCATGAAGCCCGCCGTGAAAACCACTAAACTATCAAATGTTAAACCAAAAATGTTCTGATGCCAATAGACAAAGGCGTCAAAATCATCAAAAACTAAGATTAGAGTTATTGTTTGTGTTGGAGGGTAAAGTAACTAAATCAATTTTTAATCACACTGACCATTAAACGACCTTTGAACGTAGTCATTCTGTGAACCATGCTAACCGCGAAGGAACCAACGAGGCTAGGTTTCTGCCGTTGTAGGTAACTTAAACGTAGACTTTAGAACTACATCCTAAGTCTTGTATGCCATATTACAAGAATTGAACCATACCGAACACTGTTTATTACAACAATAATTTTGTTTCCAGTTAACCAGTCCGATTCTCGCTATTTAAACGATACAATCGGCACATTATCAATGCTGTTGACAATCTGTCCTCAACAAAGGAAGTAGGATAGTGTGGATGTGTTCTGACTTTGACCTCACTCATATTTGTGCTACATAAAACTAGCCATTACGTGTCAGCTTCACAGGATATGAGACATAAATTTAAATAGAGTGAATTAGACGTAAATAAAAATGAAAATCCACATAGTGATAGTGGTAGTCACGCTCGGGATCCTAGTACCTATATCGCAGGCGCCTCAGATTGTTCAGTTGTGCGGGTCTCAAATCAATAATCACTTAATTGATGAAGACAAACATCGTGAGGAAATCGAAATACCTGAGAGTTTTTCATAACATTGCCAAAACATACAATAAGTAAATAAATAGATAGATAGAAATAGATAGAATATTCTTTATTGTACAACAAACATTTAAAAAAAAAAGCAGCACATACAGAACGTTAGTACAGTACAACAGGCAGTCTTATCGGTAATGAGCGATCTCTTAATATTATGTTATGTATGTATGTATTAAATACATACATACATAACATACTGGTGCGGATAACTCATTTTATATTTTTAAACGGTTTTATTTAGCTTGTTACACTCTATTTTCGATAATTCAACTGAATGAAGAAGTTCACTGCTAGTTTTAATGGCGTTGTGAAAATTAGTTTTCATTAGGAATGACCTTTCGCTGAGCTTCTATACCATACAACTGAAGACTTTACACAGATACCTAGATCATGCTTACTTCCAAAAAATATGAGCTTAGATTGCTTTAACCAAATTTTTAATCAGAGCAATACAAATGACATGTGTTTGAGTACAAATTCTTTGAAGATTAGCAGACGTCCAAGGATATCAAACAGAGTCTTGGATAATGTTAGACGGGGTGACAATGACTGACGTGACATTGTTTGCTGGTAGATAACAAGACGTGGACGAAGAACTATTTACCCACCGTCACGACAACAAACATAAGAAAAGACAGAAAGCGCGTGATGGACTGCCGCGTGATTTTGTACGAATGAAACATTTCCCGCTTAGAAAGATCTTACCATCGATTAGAATAATAATAAGATGTCACAAATCATTTAAATGTACACGACAAAGTAATTTATGATTACAATAAAGATAACAAAGTGTAAAATCAGCTTTATGATGATTCTAGACAGAATGATAACGAATAGAGTGGGTTATGGTTTTATGCTGAATGAATCGATAACAAAGTATCCATGAAAGATTAGCATAAAAAAGCTTATTTCGATAATATCTAGCACATCAAAGCTTACTTACTAAATATACTTCGTCTGACCTTATATAATTATGATATATTTTTTATATTATATTTGATTTTAACCAGTGCTCACGATGTTTCCATTCATAACAAGTGATGATAAATTTCTAATACGCACATACATTTCAACATTACAAATATCTGTAGGATTCTAAGTATCAAAGTAGCTAGCAGAATATAAAGTAGTACGTATGGAGCCGGAAACACAATCTGTTGATACTTTCAATGTTTCGTGACGTAATATGTGGGTGTGTCCGCCGAGTAAAGTAAGAGTCAGTTAAATCGAATCATTGCAAGATCAGATCGTATGCAACTAATGTGTGCATACTAGATAGACGATTGCGAATGTGGAAATCGTACATAAATTGTTGCAACTGGACAATCAACAAGGAAGCAGTTTCAACCTTGACATAATGAGGTGAATTGAATAGAGATCAATTTTTTACCATTTTTTTACTGCCATGAAACTACGGTGACGCACGGTAAACAGGAGATTCGTGAAGTTGATATAATATTGTTGTTGCCATGACATCAAGCAAGAAATACGAGTGGGTGTAGTGTATGAAGGACGAAAGTTCTATATCAAAAAAAAAATTGCATAAACAAAACCTGTCGTTTCGAAGATGAAACAGAATACTAATTATCCAGTCCAACCACAAAATACTTAATGAGTGTTATCTGATTTCAAATTGTACCGGTTTTATATCGTCTTATATAGTCTGTACATTGCTACATATATTACTGTTAACGTAAATATTTTAGTGTTCTCTGTTTAAAGAATACTTTTTTTTATTGCCCTAGATGTTTTATAGCGGAATCTTGGACAGCTTCAATCTGGGAAAATCATTGAAAGCTGCAAATATGACTATCTAAAGCTTATAAGATACCTACTAATACAATTCGTATCAATTATTATTCTCTGCACATTCTTAAGCATGTTTAAGAATTCTATTTAGCACTATGTCCCCCTAACTTCACAGTGAGAGATAAGAATAAGTAAATGTTCCTTAAAGTGTGTGAAATCTACCTTCACACAAATTTGACCACTGAAGTGATCTAGTTAAGGCTATCACTCTCTCTCATTCTGAAAAAACACCCGAACCCATCAAATGGCAGTTATTATAACAATAATAATGAAATCATTGAACTTTGAGACTAACTAATGAGAAAGAACATTTGAAAGTCAAATTAAAAGTTCGTTTTACTTAAATTATTAGAAGACGGTAACTGTAGGTAATGATAATCATTTAATGTCCAAGTATTGATGTATAAATTGCACTAAATACTGATTTGAGACCATTTGTATTAGAAAGAGAAAACTCTTAAAGCATAAAAGGTACTTGACTGAAACAGACAATAATCCTAGTAACACCTTGCTGGGATTTCAATCATGACGATGATTTTAAAATTCGTTAGCAACATTGACACGTATCCAAATATAGGTTGATCTGTATCTTTCCACGGAATATACGCAATAACCTTGATTTTGGCGTTTATTTCTGGTGCTCACACTCCGACGCACGACGCCGCCGACATGGCGATACCAGAACCATAATTCCGATCTTCTATCAATATTAATAAGTAAACGAAAACGAAATCAATATTTGCTGATTCAATAATCACATTTTTTAGATTTAGGTGTACTGTGACGTTTGTTTATGAAAATATCCGAGAAACATGTAGACAGGCCCTTTGATTTTAGAAGGCAACCTCTTATAAAGGAGGAATCCAGTGCCATGCCCTGATACATAGCTCCGTAGGTTGCACCAAATTCCGGTAAATTGACTTGAACTAAGTTTGAAGCCCCTTACACCCCATCAGGATTAAGAAATATATTTTACTAGCTGCCCGCAGCTTCGACCGCATATTCCAGTAAATTGATATAAAATCGTAATGGACTATTGGCTGTAGAACATTGAACATTGAACATTGTAGAATTATTAATAACCAGGGCGTGAGATACAGGGTATTTTGTTTTATCTGTGTCGTGATCGTGATCTATATAATAATTTGTATGCAACATTCCGGTTCTTCGACGAAACTGCATCTATTGTCTAATTTTAATGACACACGGTTTTCGATAACTTGATCACTCTTTTACAGACTCATCAGCTTGAACACGAATTTAATATTCAAGAATTGTCATGCATTCTTTTTAATTGTGCGTAAGAAAGTATTTTTCCTGGCAGTTACTTGATACTTCTTCACCAGAGCATACTTATCGAAAGGATTAGCTGAAACACTATCACAGCTGAATTTTGAAAATTGTAAAAACCAACTTCGAATATATTTAATTTCATTTCGTTGACTTCTGGTAAAGAAGCGAACAATCATTACTGTCATTGTTTGACTCATAAAACAGGAAAGTCTTAAGGAATGTCAATAAAATAATATTAATAGCCATTGGGTTGGATTACCCTACAGAAGAAGTTATGGTATCTCTAAGGAAAACATAATTAATAATAACATAATAACAACTTAACACAACTACCTACGTCAGGCATTTGCGGTCAATTAGAAACATTTTAAAATGACTATAAACAAGCGAATGTGACGTATTCACTTTGAAGTAAATAAATAAATTGCGTGAGCGACAAAGAAAACAGGAATAGGTGTTCATGTATTTATTTTAATCTCGGAATAAAATATGCAGGAAGACGCAACAAAAATAGTTGTTTTGATAAATAATCGTATTCAAACAACGACTTAAGCTGTATCTCGTATAGAAGACGGTATGTAATTAGACCGTGGACAGGGAAGAATCTTTATCCAGCGAACTTCGCGCCATGGAAATAGCAAATCTTTTAAACCAGTATTCGGTAATAGTGATAGTGTTTTTATGCCTCCTTGGCATCTTTAACAGCCTTCGCATTAGAACTCGCGAAACTAATTACCGCGGAGAAAGACGTCAAAACTACTTAGGACTATCACTGTTTTAAGATGATATTTGTAAATCAAACATATTGGTTTCCGAAAAAAAGCTCAGGACCGGACAGAGTTGCGCAAGTTAGGGGAGGCCTTTGTCCAACAGTCGAACTTAAAGGGATGGATGGATGGATGATTTTCCAAAGCTAAGCTAGATATAGAGTTCCTAATGTTATAACAAAAAGGATTTTTCTGAATAGGAAGCATTTGGACAAATACATTTTGAAATAATGGAACGAGAAAATATATTTTAAATGCTGCGTTCTAACAGTCGCACCTTTTTCTTCGCCAAAATGACTACTAAACACATTAGTGTCTACCTAAATGAAATTAGACCGAGTATTTCAATTATAATTAAATTTCAACTAATAACATTCGTCGGTAATTCGAAAATTATATTTGGCAGCAGCAAATAATTGACCAAGTTAATGTCACAGTTACGCTTTGAACAGGAAACTAGTGGCTTTACTTATTTCCTGTTTAGATAATGAGTAAATTTGCGCAGCACATGTTAAATTTAAAATTACATATTTCATGATGTTTTATTGGCTTCACTCTATTAGTTGGACATAGTTAATTTAAATTAATAAGTCCCATTTGAAGGAGAAGACCTTCAAATGAAAACCAATACGATATGTGAAGTGTATTAGTAGCAACTTTACTTGGTAGCAGAACTAAAAATTGACGCGCATATGTTTATTATAC
>DWPQ01001728.1:0-11720 GCA_018251795.1 Perichares adela | reverse complement strand
GTTAGCGACCGTAATCTCGTCGTCGGAGTCATTTAGCACATGTTTAGGCCGTCTGAATCTGGCCGGTGCTTCACTGTTGGGGTTGTAGCTATGTTTATGTGTGAAGATGATAGCCGCTGGCGAAAATGGTAATAATTCGTTGATGCTGAAGAAAGTGATAACAAAAGAGTTTATCCATTCCAAACAATATGAAATATATAGTAAGCAAACCTTGGATATGGGCATGACGAAGTTAAGGTTGTAAGAGAGTATGACGCGCGTGAGCAATACGACGAAGCAGACGTATGCGGCGTTCTCGAAGTCCGTGAGCTGCGCCTCGCACGGACGGAACTCGACGCGCCACCCGATCGACGAGTTGGGCGGCGGCGGCTTGAACCGCATCGTCTGCCAGTTTGTAGATTGGATGTTCTGAAATCAATATATAACTTGATAATTTTTTATCTCGGTTTATACCCTCCATAAACCGAGATACGTAACGCGTAAGCAGCGACAGTATGTCTGGCTTGATTTTCACGCATGCGGCATCGGCAAGCAGGCTCTTCCTCTCTACTAATTTTTTTACGGCTCCTTAAAGGAATTGGACGTTCGAAAATAAAACGTAATTTTAGAAATGAAAAACCGATATTTTCGATTATTTATTTCAGATGCTATTGGACTATTTTTGTCTTCATGAATGTGTGATAATACCTCCTAACTGTAAGTATGAATACTTTACAGGAGAAGGAAAAAACTATTTACTTTTCAGGTTTTGATTACAGGATTTTCATATAACTTTTAATGTCATGTTTACAACAACTTTTAATAAGTAATCCACTTATTATTTGATAACCAGCAATTTAAATAACATTATGTATTCTTATAAAACCGTCAGTTAGGAGGTATTGATTTTATTATAGGGAAAAATCATTATGGAATAACAAGTTGGGATTTATTGCTAGAAATAAAATGAATATAAATTAAAATGAATAAAAAAAACTAGTCCATGCAACATTGAATTTTAAGTCTATTGCATTAAAAGTCGATTTCTTAAAAACATTTAGTTAGGAGGTATTGTCATTTCAACGATGATATGTAAGCTATAATTGTATGTTGGACATGCTCACCTCAAAGTGATCGGTGTCATTGGCATCGTCCTGATTCACCTTCTCGGAGAACAGAGAGACGGTATCGCGGATGAACAGGTGCGCGACGTGCAGCGCCAGCGGGTGGTCGATACCACCCTCACGCAGCCGCCGATAGATGGCCGGATCGTGGACTATGTCGATGTCGTTGTATCTACAATAATCAAGAAAGTAAGTCGCACTATCTCTTATTTTATTTAATTTATTTAAACTTTATTCTTTAAACCTAACCTACGTTATTACAAAGAGCGGACTTAATGCCTAGAGGCATTCTCTACCAGTCAACTCATAGCAAAGGTAAGAGTTTGTAAAAGGAAACAACAATAATTTTACGGTCACAGAGTTATTTTCTTATCTTCTGCTGGTCTTCATACTCACTTTTCATGTTCCGGCGAGAGATATGAGTCGATGGAGTCGTAGCGCGACTTGTGTATGCGGAACTTGTTGTTTTTGAGCGGCAGCTCGCCGCGCTCCTCCTTGGTGCGGCAATCCACAGATGCAGAGATCACGTTCCAGCGGCAATCCACGTCTGTCAGGAAGCCGCGGTATATCGGCGACGCAGCCGACAGCGCTAGCTGCACGGAATAAACTTAAGGTGAGCTAACATTTCTATCTACTCTGACCGTCAGACTTACTCTGAGCGAGACGACTCTGACGTTCTGACCTACTCTGTTACGTCACAAGTTAAAATGAGGCACATACACACGCACGAATGCTAAGACGTAGTTCGTATTATGTACGTACGTACGCACGCACGCGTGCATGTAACCACCCATACGCAAACAAAGCATTCAGTCGAATGCTTTTGGGCATTGTACGTCTACAACGCTTAAAAATAAATATTAGTTAAAGTTATTTGGTTACGTAAGTAAATAAACAATCAACCGCCTTAGTAGCTGCCTAAATACCGGCCTGCTCATAGAAGTGAGCGGTCATAGAATTTGAGAGAACTGTACCGAAAAAATTGTCTTAACAACATCAGGTTAAGAAACGTGTGAGTTTTGCAAACGGATAATGAGTCCTAGCTTCTCTGTGTATTTACAAGAAATATGTGCACAAAGAGACAGGCATAAGTAGCGGCTTTGATTTATTCTATTTACAGATACAGATAATAATGAAAAGCAATAATTGTTCACATGTATGTATAGGACGTTTACATATAATAATGACAAGGTTAGTCAATGAAGGTTGAACATATCTCAAGTCAGAAATGTCATGATTGTATAGCTCTTGTCGCGCGAAACAATGTATTTATCGACTATGAATAATAAATCTTAACGTGCATTCATTGGAAAACTAATTACTCAGTAATACATTTTAATAAATTCCAGTCATTTTACATCCTTTTCAACCGGAATTGAATTTTTATAACTTTCGAACTATCATGACTTGCATCAACTAAGTATGCTGACATAGAAATATGCTACGTACAACTCATAATTTAAAATTCAAATTTTTAAGCCCATTTCACTTTTATTTTTTATTCTCGTTAATGATATTTGGATTTTTCAAATTAATTAATTAAATCTGCTACGTTGCCTTTGTTTGCATTTGGTCTGTGTGGTAATCAAAATGAACACAAAACATTTTACCAGTTACTTGTATAGATTAATAGACAGATAGAACACTCTTTATTATACACAATATACAAGAGACTCAGTACGAAAGGTGGTATCATGATTTTTGGATTTTTTACCGATATTTCGACCTAGTTTCATGGATCATATTCATGAGTACCCGTTATAATTTAAATGATTAGTATTCGCGATTATAGAAGTTTAAAATCGTATGAGAATAAAAATCAAAATGTCGTAACACGTTCAATAATTACCATAATAGGACATAGTGGTGCCAGCTGGTCGTAGAGCGTCCGCGCCTCCGTAATACAACAAGCTTGGAAGGTGAGCTGCAGACAACAGCACCCCATACCGAATCCCATCGCGTCCATGTACACACAGTCCGGCTGCGCCACGCCTGGTTCCAGCTTGTGAGATTCGTCCACTGGGATTTTAGTGTTCACGTCGCGGTATACTGATGACAACACCAGATGTTCGACATTTAAAAATTGCTTTCTAGTTAACTATAGAATTATTTCCATAGTAACAGCGACGGTATGTACTATTTTAGTATTTAATTTAATATTGAAATATTATTACAAATGTACTTTAATCAAATCCTTGAAGGACGAGAGCATTATTAATAGATTTTAACGTCATTCCAGACGTTGAAATATTTATTAAAATAAAGTATGTATGAGTATGTTATGAGTATTTTTTTTTTGGTGTGCAATAAAGTGTTTTTGTATTAGTATTTATATTTGTATTGTAATTAATAGATAAAAAAAATATCCACAATTTTCAAATGCTCAGTGCAATCGCAATCCATTACAGAACGGGTTAATTTTTAATCGATATTTAATTCACATTTAAATCGAAATTAAAATGTTACTTTCCTTGATTTTAAATTCAAGTTCATATGTAAATAATCAAATGAAAAATACGCTTATTATATACATATATGATATTAATGATGTATACATACTCGGAATATTGATAGCTACTTTTTCTCCTCTTCGCCGTCGTATATTCGAGGTCAACGTTTTGAACCGAGGATGTCCTGGAAATATACCTTCATCCGGAAAGAAATGCGATAGGGTCACCCCGTCACTAGACGACGGCGTAGGTGGAAACGGTGGACTTGTGAAGTTTGGACACCCTAATCTACAAATAAAGTAAAATAATGTAAGTAGTATATTATTTTCCGATACATTAGTTAAGTAAATAAAAATAAATTACCTTGGAAAATTTGTAATGCTCATGATCACTTCCCCATCTTTGAGTAGAGTACTTGCTTCTGCTCTGCGGAATTGCATATTTGCTTCTACAATATTAAAGTGTGCTAATAAACCTCCATAGGGCTTCCCAGGTGTACCTTCAACCATGTACGCGCCATATTCAGGCCGCCAGAGGGATTTCACATCTGGGGATTTCAATAAATTCATGATTGGGAGTAGAAAAAGTATAACTTACACTTTATTTATCAGGTATTTGGGCGAGGGAATCATAAAATGAACATAATTATAGATCAATTCCATATAATAATTAAATAGTACAGTAAAAAACTTAACACATAATTTATATTTTAAATGTAAATCTTTATAATTGAATCTCATAGATGTATTGCTTTAAAGCATGTAATGTAATTTAAACAGTATAAGTGTCCATAAATATTTATTAGAGATGTTCGTGGAACAACTTTCAGATAATAAAGAAGTTTATGTATGTAACATTGTTTAAATATCACAAAGAATATCAAAAAAGTACACATTTTAAACATAATGTTAATTTAAATAACAAAAAGTTTCTAGACGAAACAAAGGTGTGCTGAGTGAAATGTTTGAAAAACAATCTACTTGAGACTTCCTGTGAGTGTAGCAGTCTAATACTCCAAGCAACAAGTTTATTCAACTTACTAGTGTACTATAATGAAAGAATGGATATAAAATTAATATAATAGAAATAAAAATTAATAATCATGTTTAGTAATACATATACATATTTATTATCAATTACATCGACTAAGGAATTAGAATATAATTATAATGTATGATCTTATCAATAAGTAATTAATTGTAGGCTTACAGGAAGATAGAATACTGTAGATAAAGGATAGATTAACTAGATTCACAATCTCCGCACAAAAAGTGGCACCTATAAATGAGGACTACGATTACATTTTCGTTCTCTTTCGATCGCAGTAGCTTAGCGTCCTTATTGGAACGCAGTCGGTCGTTTGGAAGTGTCCTTGAAATTTTAAAAGCTTAATTGTGCGTTTATAAGGTGTAAACATTACATCGCAAAAGCAAAAAAAGAAGGATAGAATGTCGTACTTTCAGTGAATATTACTTTTTATTATGTTTAAAATTATTTTAGAATTCAATAATCACGAAGAAAGCTACGCGCTACACTCGCAACTATCTCTTTAACTTTTACATATTAGCGGCAGCTAAATCGACAAGTTAAAATGACATTTGTATAACAAACTTAATTTGTTTCAAGACACATAAAATTTTAGAATACAGGGTAGTCCAATTATAGGTATACCAGTTTCAAATTTCTCGCGTATATTGTCTCCTGCTTGTTGATTTGTGATTTTATAATATTAAAAAAAAAATACAGTGTATTATTGACAATTACTATAATTAGAATCACATACAAGTTCCCTATTGAAAACCGTATACGGTTACTTTATTTGTGTCAGTAGTAGTCTGTGGCTTCTGTACTATTTACTAAATAAAACATACTAATAAACCAAAATTGTAATGTTTATTATTAATACTGTAAATAAAAATATTATTTGTTACAATCCTAAAAAGCGGCTCCACGGTTTTCCTCGCTCCACGGTCCTAGTGGGCGGAGCCTAGTGGAGATAGTATAACAGTAACAGGTAGGCTTAGAGCGCGACAGCAACATTAGACCTTGTACCGTGTTAATGAGAATTAAGGTTCATTTTACAATACAGTTTTTATTTCATATGGCGTTTTATTTACATAACAATAAATATCCATCATACACTACGAAACACATACATAGACAGATATTAGTGTTAGTACTTTATTCTTTAGGTATGCTGCTACTACAGAAATAATTTTGAAAGTTACCTCAAACTCCTGCATTATTATTCTCCTATATATAACACTTTAACTTTAAAGCAACATCCATTCAAGTTTCATATTTTAAATCAGGTAATTTTTTATTTCTTTTAAAACTAAGTAAAAAAAAAAGTATGGTAACCGTACCTGAGAACCCTTCTCCAACTCCACAACTCGAGGCTCCTCTGTACTGTCCGTTACATCTTCGCGCCGCAGGGAGTTCGCCGTGCTCGATGCTGTAGATAATAAATTATTATGAAAAATTTTAGTTCCACAGCGCTACCTGATAATGTTTTATAGAAAGGTAACGCAGGATAAAGTTACTAACAAGCTTTTGGCGTAGCAAAACATTTGTTAACAAAATAGTTTTTGTGCACTTGAGTGAGGGCTGCGGATAACACTTTACATAGTTTCTGATGGACATTTTGCCATTGGCCCTTGAAGCCTTTACAGCTTCGTGCGGACAATCAGGCGAGCTTAGAATGTTCAGTCAGAAAAGAACTTATACTAGCAAAGAGGTGGTGAAGAACCCTCTACGAAAAATAGGGGTTGTAAGCGTCATAAGGGCTACCCAGTGGAAAACTCAACATGGATTCCAAACATCCGTTGAACAGGTACAGGTCCAATAGGGTTCTGTTGAAAGACCACAGGGACCACCCTAGTACGATGCCCAGCGGGGTTAGACATTTATGTGACAAATAAATGTTTATTTTCTAGTTATGGAAGTTTGGGATGCCACATTTGTCATGTTACCTTAAACACACTTAATCCCAGTGCAGATATGTGACTGTGTGAGTATTTTCAATAATATAATACAGTACAGATATCGATAATCTATTTTGCTGCTGTTGAGAATAAACATCGTGATGTTTTAAGTGTAATGGCATTCTAAATCGAAATATGAGAACAGGAAATTGTCTTATCACACGCGGTTTCTAGATCATAGGTCAATATAACATCATTAACCTAACATAATGACCATTCACATTACCAGAGATCTTATTAATTAATTCAAAATCTTTATATAAAGTAGATAAAATTTTATACTTTGGTAAAAAGTGTGTGTTACATATATTTATATATCAATTTTTTTATAAAAAAAAAATCTATTAACTGCATCAATGTACAGTTAAATTACTTACACACATTCTCACAATTATATCCGTGATCAAATAGTCACACAGAGATTGTCACCAAAAATTCGTAAAGTATTTACTAAACAAGTTTTAAGCTATGAGTGTTTTAATTTCAAATATTCAACTCCTACAAATTTTACTCTTTGACAAAAGAATAATATCAATTAGGTTTGAACTTATAAACTGTTTCAATTGGTTGAATTTCGAACACTTATCGAGTACTACTTATAAATTAATAGCCATGACATACATTTTACTCTTCAAGTATTGAAGTGAAACTTAAACTATGGTGATAGTTTACAATATTTTTTTGTGATATCTGGCCTTCATGGGTAAGCAGTGATAAATAAATAAATAAATAAACGCTAACACACTCATACCCCCGCACTAAGTTTCGGGTTATGTTACGGGGTCGTTACGATAGCTTAAAGGTTTGTCATACAGTTGCAAATCCTATGCATACCTCAGATGATGCGATGATGATGATGATGATGGTAGGTAATAAACTACACAATTGAGACAGATTTAATTCTAAAAATATTCTATGGAAAAAAAATATAACGCGACTCTTAGCAGCCTACTTCATGGCACGCATCAGACTTTACAGTTGAGATTTTATTACCCTGTAGCGCGATATATATTTCGGCTTTTAAATCCTTACAAAACAAACTTACGTGTATTCGCTCGAGAAGTCCGTGGAGATGGCTGACCGTGCCGCGGTCCAGGTATAAGAACTAGCAACACTCGCTCGCCTGATGCTTTGAGTGCGCTCACTGCATCCTCGTGGGTTACGTTATCCAAATCTACATCGCCTTTCTGTAAAAACATTTGATATTCATTACTTGTAATTAAAAAAATAATAAATGGTAATTAATTATTTACTTTACAGAGTGTGATTCTGGTAGCAATGTTGTAAATAAACTAGTTAAACTTTAAACCATTTAATACTTTTTCCGGGCCCATATTTTTATGGACACTTGTCCATAGTCAGTACTGACTAATATCAACTGGCCCATCCACTAGTTTGTTGGTTATTACTATGAACAAAAAGGCAACTAAAAATCGGACAAAAGGCAACCTAGTTACAAATAAAAATGTAGAACTTACAGAAGTATTTTTAACCATAAGCAGCTTATCCCCAACCCTTAGCCTGCCGTCCCGATGTGCCGCGCCGCCAGCCATAATCTTTGTGACATAGATTCCATTGTCCCCTGGTATGTGTTGATTGCCAACGCCTCCTGCTATGCTGAAACCGAGCCCGGAACCACCTTTGACAAGTTCAATTTCAACCGGTTCCTCCTTTGTAGATATAGACAAGTGTGACATGTTTCGGCTGTCATCGGTGATGCGACGTCTTACTTTCTGTAAACAAAAGTTCAACACTAAATTGATGTCAATGAACTTAAGAGTCAAGTGATGCAACAGCAATTTACATGTTACATAATACCAAACAATGCTTATGCTCACCAGTTTTACAGTGTTGCCAGCCTTTTTCAAAGCGTCCACTGCCTCTGCATGCGTTACATTTTCAACAGATGTGTCATTAACCTGTTTTGGGAAATAGGTCAATGTTGAAATGTCAATATTGTTTACAATGAGTAACGGTAGGTACATAAGATAATGAAAAACAATGTGAAACACTCATTTAAGCAATCTTACACTGAGATTTGTTTTGTTTTGTTGCCACAGCTGTTGTGACAAATTTGATGATGACTCAATAATTTGGGGCAAGCTGAGATTTCACTTTTATTGTTGAAGAGAAAAGACAGTACATTTTAGTTATAGACAGATCATGAAATTAGTTATTTGAACTGAAATTATTCAAATTCATTTATTTCAGCTTTTACAACTATTTCGCAAAAGGGTCTTTGAATAAGAATAAGTTTTCCTGCACATCTTGTGAAACAAATCCTACATTATGTACATAATCATTTTGTAAAAATTATAGCACAAATACCTATGGTGTTGTTTACTTCCTTAGTAATTTCCCACTGGCCAATTTACTACTAAAGGTAAATTTTAAATTTACCTGCATTATTAATATAAATATGAATGTGATCAAATTATTTACTTCTGCTAAATTCTCTATAAACACATTACATGGTTTCTATATTTTTATCACTAAAAAACATTTTAAACAGATAAACATACAAGTGAAGCTAATAAAAAGTGTGTAAAAATGATGGTCCTGTTGGGTGATAATAAGATTTGATGGTATAATGAAATCTAAAATGCCTGACCCAAATATAAGACAATAGTATGCTATACACTTACTTGTAATATGGCATCATTAATTTGTAATAAGCTGGCAGCTGCTGCTCCACCAGGTATAAGTTTAGTGACGTATATGAGGGGGTCATCTGCTACGTGTGGATTGTCTGAGCCTCCCGCGATGCTGAAGCCAAGGCCTGCTCCCCCTGACCGTGACAACACCACCGTCATGTAAAGGTACCCATCCTCACCAACTGTTCGCTCTGTTCCACCACCTTCAATGCCGTTTACCTGCAACTTTTACATTATCCACTGTTGTTATAGTCTTCCTTGTTGTTTCTGAGGCTTGACAGTTAATGGAAGCTAAGCAGTGAGAGCCTGAACTTTTGAATGTTAACATCCTGATCAGGAAAGCCTGGGTAGAAATTCTATGTCCATCACTGATTTTTCAAAAACAGTGTCTCAGAATGTTTACTATGATGATCTTGATGTTCTTCATAGTGATCTCAAGGTTGTGTGAAGTTGGCAAATCTACATTTATCAATGTGGTTGACTATAACTCTATATTCTCTTAATATGAGAGATCGGACCCCAGCAGCAACAATTGTAGCTCTAGTTATGTGTTACAAATAAATTAATTGGTAAAATATTTGACACTCAAGTTAACAATCATTTATAAAAACAAACACTTTAAAATGCCTAATTGTTTTAAGATAAAATTGATATTGGTACATTAACAAGTGTCAGTAACCGAATGGATTCTCAAATTAATCAACAATTACCTGCTTCATTTCAGGTGCCGAAACGTGAGCCTGGAAAATTTATTAAATATGTTATTACTCTTAATTGAGAATTTGCATTTTTTTTACAGATAAAGCTTCAATTAATGAATAATTAAGTTATCTCTAACAATTATGTATACATAACAAAAAAAAATCTATCAAATTCCAATTTTGAATAATAATTATACAATATCATATCATTGATTATTTCTTTGCAACTACAACATAGGTTATATATATCATGAAAATGCTAATGATAAAAACCTTGCATTACTTACTACTCAACACTTACAACCTGATGTCAATAATCTACATTTAATTCCAGCCACATGAATGTTTAGTTATTTCAGGAAAATGATATAGTGTTATATTTGTAAACTGCTTAAATGACATAATTATAATTATCTATTCTGGTTAGGAATCAGTTCTATGTTGTCAGGATGTTTATTAAATTAACACAACACCTTTCAATAAATATGTTTGAAATATTAAACTTTTAAATTAAATTAACATACAGATGATATGTGAATTAGTAATATTAATTGTGAATAAAATTGCAAATGATAATGAAGTGTACATTGTAAATATAAATCAGGTATTAGAGGAGGCCACATTTAGAATTAAATAACTTACTATACATGTCTATATATTAATAACTTCACCTTTGATTTAATTGGCTGGAAATCAATGTTAACGTTGACAGACCATGACTGTAAACATACTGCCTACTCACCGTGTCAAGATTAAATAATGAAGACACTTTTCGTAAAAATCCATTGTGTGTCTTTTTCTTGCGTCTTTCAGTCATTTTGGTAAACAAGTGTGCATAGCCTCTGGTACTGTAGGGTCCGTATTATACTATGTACACTGCATGCATTGTTAGTTACACTTTTGTGCCATTGCTCAGCACCTTAGTTGACGCAGTTCAGCATGCACCATTCTCTACCTAGAACCCAGTTCTAACTTGCACCAAATCAATTTATATGTGTAAGGCCAATTTCGGGAGGAATCAATTGCTTCGCGATTACATGTATCCCCACAACATAAGCCGATTATCATGTTAGCTCGCGTTAAAATTGCACCTTATCAGTCGACAGTCTTCGTGCCGAGCCCTTTTTGATAGTGATTTTTATAAGGATGTATGAATATGTAGTTAATTGGGTGTTACCAACTGATATCCAGTGATTGGATGGTATGAATGTCAAAGCGATGAACTTTAATTAGAATGTCCGTGTTATGTACACTATTTATCGTGCAATCTAAGACCTGTGGTCTATGTTTTATAGATTAAATTCGTCAGCGAGTAACACAGCGATTTGAATCAAGCAAAACTATTACAGAAGTCGCATTAGTCTCACCTAGAATTGAAAACGCTCCCAAATTATAGAGAAATTACTAAACGTTTAAAAATAGATTAGTGTATATTATATGGCCTTACTTGCGACGAATGCGAAATAACAGCAGTGTGAATGTCAAAATTTTATGTGCAATATCATTTCACTGAATATTCATTTACGAGCAGAGCTCTTTCAGTCGATGCAGCGTTTATACGTCATTGGCACAATTGTAAAATTTAACGGCACAAATTCACACGAAGAAGTAACGTTATCGTACATATCGCTGAAAACTTGTACTATATTTTAGGTTATAAATAGTACTATGAGACGCGAAACACCAACCAGCCGCCATTACCGACCACTCTTTAGTTGTTGTACGGCGTTCTGTTCGCACTCGTCATTCGTGCTACTATCTTTCGTAGACGTCACGTCATCAAAATGTTGAAAAAACAAAACGAAATCCTCCGCCGATCCATAAACAT
>DWPQ01001727.1:0-11720 GCA_018251795.1 Perichares adela | reverse complement strand
AGTTAAATTTTTTTAGGAAATTTGTTCCATTCGCGAGATTTCTAAATAAATATGTTAAAACTTTGATACAGGTCACTTTTGATATACCTGTGTTTATGCAAAACATCTGAAAATGGCTACTGTGTTCGATACACCTTTCATTCGACAACATTTGCATCGGCTGCGGCATCGTGATTTTGATTTGGACGAAGATCAGAGATTTGGACGATGCGACTGTACGAGCTACTCATATTTCGTCCTATCTATGGTACTATTTTCTGTGGGTACCGTTATAACAGTCCTAGCCTTGGGAGATGCCGATGGTTACATACTTAGTAATTTGGGGCACATGTGGCTAGTGGGACCCATATTTATATGTTCCGGGATGATGGTTGCCGTGAAGAGTATGCTGTATTTAAGAAGAAAAAGTGTTATACAAATGCTTCTGCATCAACGTGCAATTATCAGAGTGAGTCATATGATTGCATCGATTATTTTACGAGCTCATTTTAGCATTCCTCATAATATATCGTGCATTTGTTGCGTGCAAATTTCTTGAGACAATAGAAAGCAGGAATTACTGGTTACGGTAATATTACTTCGCATTATTGGTTCTTTTTCATCAACTCTATAATAATATGTAAAGAGCAATAAGCTGTAACCTTAACCCAGTATTGCAGTTATCGCAAACAAATGTTTTTACGCAAATATAAAAAGTGTTTCCGTTGTATAAATTGTATAGAATAACCAAGTACTGAAGGTGAAGAATTAAATGACTGTTGAACTAATTTTTAGCAAATATATAAATTGGTAATATGCAGTATGTATTTTGAAATAATTTATACCATAATAAATGGTTGATATTAGAAGTAGATAATTGGCATATGGTCTACCTTATTCTTGATATAGGAATTCACCTTTTTTATTGATAATACTATTAATTTAATCTTCTCTGTTAAATCTGATAACCTATATTGCAACAGGCTTATATTTAATGGCATGCTCTATCAGTCAACTTTGGGTGATTGATAAAAGTTGCAGTAGGTGATGCGAATAAAATAAGTATAAATGATCATCAAATAAAAGTTCCATCATACCATATTTTTCTTTTACTACAATAAGTTATTCAGGCATTAATAAATTATTGGTTTTCATTGCAAAATCAAGAAACCATGAATTTCTAATGCCATACACTATGTATAGATTTACTTGGGCTCCAGATAACTTAAATAAGATATTTATATTGTTATATATGCAATGTTTTATATTTCTTTCCACATATATATATTTATGAGTATTTATATATAATTTTGTATTTAATATGATATACAAGAAGTCATTTTTTATTTGTTTTAGTTATATTTTGTAAAGATATACTCATGTATTCTATATATAGTATTTCTTTTACCATCTTTAACTCTTGCCACATATTTTCTGTACCAAACCTGGGTTTACTGGTGGTGGAACTCATTTATGGGGTGACAATAAATAAAAAGTTACTAGGTAAAAAGTACATACAATTTTCATATGATTTCTTATGGTAAGGTTTTTACTATAGAATAATACCTATACATTTTTTATGTGTCTAGTACTTATTTCACTATAATAGTAAATATACTAAGGCTTATTATGTCATAAAATATGTGTAAAAAGGTGTAATTTTAAACATAATATCCCAGATGCTAAAGCATTGTTTTGTATAATATAGTTTTGTATTTTGTACATATATTTCAAAACCTTTGCAAGGCTCATGGTCAGGGATAACAGTAATTCATATAACTGGGTTGAAATATCAATCCAAATTTGTGAATACCCAAAACAATAAAAATGTAGCAGATAGTGGAATATTTGTACAATATGTTTGAATTAGCACTATGTATGTAAACTCTCCTTGAATTAACCAACCTTGCTTTATGCAGCCTTGTCTTTTGGTAATAAAGTTGTTGTGACTAACCACACTTATAAATCATATACCTTTTATAAAGCTTACCTTTAATTTTCTTATTTTATTTAATAATTTATCTTCTCATAAATATAACAAATAATATATTTTTTACAAACATATAAATATGTAGAACTATTGCTTGTGAATTAATTAAATAGTAAATTTACCAGATCTGGTGTATCAGGCAAGGATAAATAGTATCTTACTAAATGAATGCCTTTACCACCCCAAAGATCTCCCCCATTAGGTGACATTGTAGTGAAACACTCACTTAAATTAATAATAATCTAAGTTAAGACATCCATAGTGTAGTCTAGCTAGACTGCATGCTAAATTATTACCTTCAATTTATAAAAATATTTTGTAAACATTTCTTATATATCAAGACACAAGTAAAATAATATTTGTCAAGTGGTTTCTATGTAATGTATTTCGAAATATATAATGAATTAGTAATATTATAGCTTAGTGAGATTAGCAAGCTTGATGTTGTCATTTCTTTATGGCACATGACAGCAGACCTGGGATAGGTTTGAAACTAGGATGTGACAAAGACCTCATATTCTCGTAAACATATTCAGACACAAATATTAGTTAAACTAATTAACAATATGTTTCTTTTCCAGGACATGGCAACAGTTCAAGCTGAGCAAGCTTATGGTGGTCAAGTACCCCGTACAGCCTCAAGTGCAACATTACCTCCCTCCTATGATGCCTTAATATCGAGTGCTGCTACTAGCAAACCGCAACCGTCCAGTTCAGAACCCCCTCCCCCTACATACGATGAAGCAATGCACCTTATTGGCGACGAAAAGTTTATCAATAAAGACAGTGCAAAACAGGAGACAAGTCATCCAACAACACACACTATTGATAGTAGTAAACCCTAAAACTCGAATATTTACTTAAAACTATTAGTTCATTTAGTTATGTAAGAAAAACTTAAATCTTCCTTTGTACTTATAATTTTGTATACATAGTCAACTATATATATAGCATAGTATTCTCTGATGTGCCTAAAGTAATGACTTGTTGGCAATATTGTTACTAGGGTGTCATTAATTTACTTTGACGTCTTTGTTAATTTTGGAAAATTTTAAGTCCGCAAACATTTTGTCCATATTGGCAATTTGTCTTCTGTTATAAATAAGGATGTCAAATGTATTAACTAGTGTGTAAGATAAATTCTGATAATTATTAAGGGTATATTTATATTTATGTGTTTTGCTTTCTTTTGTGACCTGCTTGAAGTAAGTAGAATCTCTTTATTTCATATACATTGTAATTGTAACTTAAGTTCAATAGAACTTATGCTCTTCTGTAAAAAAATAAGTGCCTATTTTTTTTTTACTGACTGAATGTTTCAAATTAACATTTAATAACAAAATTATATAAAACGTGTAAAGCTCATTTTCGTACCTAAACACTTTTGTGTTAAGAGAGATATTGCAATAGCAGGTTAAAAACAAGTCTTGTTACAAGAATAAATGAAATCATAGTGAATAAGACTCAAATAAGGCCAAACTTAGTTATTCAACTACTAGTCTTAAAACCAATTAATGCATTTGATTAGGTTGTTCAGCTCTTTGCTTTTTTGGTTGAAGATAAGCTATAAAATCTTTATAGCTGGATGAAATACGATTATATGATTTAGATATGAACACAATTGATTCATGGATTTTGAAGTGATTGATGATGTATAATTGTAATCAGTCATAAAAATTTAAAAGATAGCCAGACAAGTTAAAATCATTTGTAGGAATTATTTATATTTAATAGACTTTAAAATCATTGATACATAAAAAATATATAAAAAAATAGAATAATGCTTAAAATAAAAATAAATTCAGCCTTTGTAATCTTTAAATTTGAATTGTGTTTTTACATAGCCACCTGTATAATGCTTTCAATCAGCAATCAATATAGACACAAAAATAATAGGTACCTAAATGTTGCATTTATTTCATAATTAGGAGTATCACAACTTTAGTTATTTCCTTGAATGTGATTTAAATAACTTGTGTGATGAATCAGACACAGTCAGTCCTGTACCACCCGTCTGTGATTATAATAGTGCCTAATGTGTTTTACTTTCAATAAGAAATAGTATCTTAAACAGATGTGTTGATGGCATATTGTTGAATTATTTATTTCGGTAAACTAGTTCTAGTTTAATTGAAATGTTAATTTAAATAATTATACATTTTTCCAGTTCCAATTATTTCGAGAAAGGTTTGTTGTAGAATTGAAACGATAATGTAGAACCTGTATGTCTGAGATTTATCTGTAATATTCTCGAATTGTGATGCAAGCAGCTGACACGCAGTTGGCCAGCTTAGTGGACAGTGGCTTTAATTTCTTATTTTTAGGATGAAATCTATAAACTGTGGTTAGACTTATCTTAAATGTTTTGGTTTACAGTATAGACAAGTTTTTTTTTGCACGGTTATTAGCGAAAGATTTTCATAAGTCCCCAAAATTGTACCCTCAAGATATTACTTCAGCTAAAAGCAGAGTCTAATGTTTATAAATACGAAAACTATCTTTCCTTGAAACTTTGGTTTGAGATGAGTCAAAGTATGATTTATAGATCTCAGTTCTATCAGATCTGAGCCCCTAGACAAAAATCTTAGCGGTAAACGGTCACGCTCACGCTATTTTCAAAATGTATGGAAATGACAGTCCTTGCGGAAAGGTTTTTGGCGTGACAGCACATAATCTTTCCGCAGTAACTGTCATTACCATACATTTTTAAAATAACGTGAGCGTGAACGGTTACCGCTAAGATTTTTGTCTAGGAGCTTGGATCTTGTTCTGTCCTAAACCCAGCAAGCTGTGGGCAGTAGTTTAGTTACTGATTTATTTTATTTTGTTTTATGTAATGAAGTGATTCAGTATATTTGTTGAAACAGAGGCTTAATTGTTGATAAATCATATTTTGCAACTCTTTACATAGGTTACATTTGCAAATCTTTATCCTGTAAGTTTGAATTATTGTAATGCATTTTTAAATGTTGTGTAATTGTTATACAAATGAATGACCATTGTTTAATATTGATTTCACTTTTATTGCATTATATATGTATTAGCAAAACTTAATTTTTACTTGACAAAATGATGTCAACATTCATGGGTCCTTCAAGTGTATCTTAAAGTGATCTTGCACTTAATAGGGAAGACTGAAGCATTTACACAAATAATTGTTGGCAATTTATATACTGAACAATACATTTTTTGTATATATAATAATGTTGATCTGAGGATGTTACTTTAAAAATACAAGGCTACATCTTTATATTCATAAAATTGATTGTTTTATTACTTATTCTTTTAACGATACATCTATAAATACATACACAAAAGACGGTAAGCATTCCTACTCGTGACATTTAGTGGACATTAATCGATTACATGATTTTGATACCCAATATTCGATAATAGTTAACATTCATGAAATACATAGTTCTTATCAAACAGTGGCCAGTATCTATGTGCAGGTTGTCTCATAGTACAGAGATTAAGGTTTAACCAGAATTTGAGTTTTAATATGATGTTTGCAATGTATAAGATTGATTACATTAAAGCTTGGTATGGCCTTAATTTTGACAAGTGCTATACATTTAAATTCTTAGTTAGCTTAGTTATTTAAAACATTTATTACTTATGAGATATAAACAAGTTAATGGTTCCCATTTACATTAAGTTAGTCGGCCATAGTATTGAGCTTTAAAGCACACATCCTTCAATTCAGGCCACTGAACTACAAAAATGTCAGCAATGAATTGTAATATTTTTCCAGTCAATGATAGTGACCTTACTCTACATACACTTTCTACAAAAACTATTCTACAATTTAACATATACAAGCATCTGAATAGAAATGCTATGGCACATACAGGAATACAAGTTCCAGGGCCATTACAAAGTATAGCATCTGGTCTGAACTTAAATATTATTGGTAAAGTGTAAATAGTAGAATGTATAGTAGTAAATACTGACGAAATGTAGGACTGGTTTACATTTCTACTCCTTGGTATCTTGGTTATTTGATATTCTCTGGAACCTTTCTCAAATTCGTGAACTTTCGCTTCACTGGTGTGATCATTTTCAGCCATAATATACAGGCGAGGACGGTATTTCGAAGCATTCAAGTGATTTACTAATTCTATCATTTCCGTAGAATGGCCACCAGATCCCATGCATATAATAATCTTGAACGAAGTTAATTGAAACAGCAAAGTTTCTGTAGTTATTATCTTATAGCTTAAATACATTGCTCTCAATATCAGCAGCACCACGGCTAATAAAATCAAATATATAGTACTTTCTAACAGAGATCCCACCGGCCAGAATATGTTCATGAAATAGATACAATCATATACGCTTCCAAACATTTTGTTGTTTGTAGTATCGTTTTATTTAATTTAACAGTTAAACTTGCATTTTGATCGTTCTGTCCAAAAATTTAAACTTGAAATACAATATCAATAACTTTTTGATACTTCATCAAATTAAATTTTAGTCGGCACAAATATTTATCGCAAAATTGTTTTCTAGACGTAAAACCAAACACAATTTTTAAGTCAATGTCTCTGTCAATTTTTTAAATTTTATGACAGCAACATTATTTTTTACGCTTATCTGTGTTTTTTAACATTACTGATTATTTATTTTAATTTAATTGTCTAAAAAAGCAACTAATTTGTAGCTAATAAAGCTATGTTGTAACTAATGTTCCTAAAAGATATTCTTTTATTACACCACTGTAACACCAGAAAAGAGATATCTTTAGAGCGTTTAGTAGTAGCGTGGATCATTGACTCATTGTATAAAATACAGTACAACATTTACATTTGCAAGCATACAAATATTTTCAAGCACTTGTAGTTTTCAATCCGTTTAATATATTGTCTATGTGTAAACGACATAGATATCAAAAGTAATAATTTGATAGATATGTGACAGATACTGATGACGCATTTAGAGTTTGTATTTTAAATTTTGACGTCGTGCTTTCCTACTCTGTGTTCAAACACACACAGTTGATTCCGGGTACGATAATGTAGGTACATCGTGTAATGTGTACTTATTAAAATGTAATAATATTAATCAATACTCTACGAATCAATATCTATTTTTAGATAGTTTGAGTCTGCGCGCGGCAGGTAGTCTGTGGACTTGATATATGTGTGTCGGAGCTCAGTTTGATAATTTTATCCCGATTTTACAGATTTTATAATTATAATGAATGAGAATAATAGTCAAATGAATAATTTATTCGTTCATCTAATAAATAACTAATTCTGTTTGGTTGTATAGTATTAAAATCACAATGAAATTAATAAATATTGTAAGTACGAGCATATTCCAAATCATATCGATTTTATTTCTCTTGGGGTATCTACTTGGTGTTCTTAATATTTACTTTAGTGACAAAAATAATTACTGTGAAATGACCTACATGTTCGAATATCCTCAATTTGTGGTAAGTGCATTTTCTGTTGCTTTTCTTTGTCTGCAAGCCTGATTTACTCTCCATTTCCCGTTTTTGCATTATCCCGAAATCTATTTTGTCTCAGTGACATCTCCCCACGATCATAAATTCAGTAGTTAGAACGCAGTTTAGCTAGAATCTAGGTAGTATTTAACCACAGTAGAATATTATGCTTAAAGTTTCTGTTAAATTTTAAAATTGTAGCAAATATCATTAGAGGAAAATAAGAAATACCCCCAGTATGGACTGTATGCATATAGTGAAGGCAGATTCACTGAGAAGGCAAGAAAAATGTGGTGAGTTATACATATTCTACTTTCTTTGTTTATATATGCTGTGGTGCTAGGTTCTAAGGAGATCTCCATTTATTGAATTGGTCTAGAATCTGCTGTTAAAAGATTAACTTTGGCTAGCCATAAGGCTGGCTGGTAGAGAAGGCTCTAGCATTAGGCTCAACATTTGTACTTTAATATTTTATTGTGGTCAACAAATTTTAAATAAACAAATAGGTCTTACCCTATTTAATGATTTGTATGATGTTTGTGATTTTGTTTACATGTAAGATATTGATGATAAATAACTAAATATATGATAGTTATGATGAGTCCAGTGAGGGTAGTCAAAGTCCCAGGCTTTGTGCTCTTCATCCCTATCCCCTTCCTCAGTATACCCTTGTGATGAAGTCTACATCATTAATATGAATAATAATTATCACTAAGGTTTTAAGTGTTTTAGACTGTATTGTATATTTTGTTTTAATTTTTAGGTTCGATGGAATTCCAGTACTGTTTCTACCAGGAAACTCTGGGAGTCACATGCAAGCTAGGTCCTTAGCTTCTGTGGCTCTAAGAAAAGCATTAACCAAAGGATATGAATACCATTTTGACTTTTTCACAAGTAAATTATTTATTCAAGTTTTTATTTTACATGTTAACTATATATGGTCAAAATTAATAACAAAATTTTATTATGCTTGTAGTAAGTTTTAATGAGGAATATTCGGGCTTATATGGTGGGGTTCTTCAAAGCCAAACAGAATTTGCAGCTGCATGCATTTCTAAAATTTTGAGCTTGTATAAAAATCAGAAGTATACAAAATCGGCACCAACAACTGTTGTAGTTATTGGACATTCTATGGTGAGCCTTATTTATTCTTGTATTTAACAATCTAATTTAGATGTTATTTCGAATTTTTAATGTCCAATTGAAAAAGGAACCTTTTGATGTTTTATTGATATAAAAGATACATTAGTCAGTCTGTAAAACCATAATTAACGGCCGGAAAATGTTAAAATGTGGATATTTGGTCAATATGCATGTGCATGTGCGTCTTTTACATCATTGATACACTTAAGCACGTAATTTTTTACTTTTGCTCCTACTACTGTTTCATGATTGAAGAGAAATAACTGCGAAAAAAACTCCTCAGCACTTCTGTTAATTTAATTGCAATGAAAATTTCCCACCTATGTGATGCCAACTGTATAAAACATACAACACCTATTCTTTAGCCAGTCACCTTTATCTATTTGCTAACACAAAGTTGCTTAAACAATCTTGCATTTTGTTTGTAAAATCTGTATAAATCAATCTTCTAAGTTTCCATTTTCATTTGAGACAATTAAGTATAATACTTTAATTAATGATTAACCTGGGTAAAGTCAATGTCTTTAGTGACAAGGCAGCATATTATGGACTTGATTTCCTTTGTTTCTTCCTCTGCTGTGTTAAATAAATATATTTTTTATTTAGAACCTGTCATACATACTTGTTTGAAACTTGACCAGTTACATATATAATTTATTTTAGGGTGGAGTGGTGGCTAAACGTCTTATGGCATACCCAAATACTCTTAATACTACAAGTGTGGTTATAACATTAGCAGCACCTTTGGAAGCACCTGTTATCAATTTTGATAATAAAGTGAATGATTATTATCTGATGATGGGCCTAGAATGGAACTACTTTGTTAACAAACATAGGGCAGTGAAAAGTAAAAAGTTATTGATAAGCATCGGTAGTGGGCCAAGAGATGTTCTCGTGCCATCTGGGTTGATATATTCAGATGATAGCTATGTCAACACTTTGGTAAGGAATTGTATTTAAAATAATGTTTAATTACTATCAGCATCATCTCATATGCTTGAACTTTTTTTATTTAAAGCTGACTAACTAGCACAGGGGCCACCTGATGTAAGTGTTCACGCTCCCCCATAAACATCCATGACACCAAAAGCAATGACGCACTGGCAGCAAAAAAATTTGTGTGCGCCGGCTTATCACTGGTTCTTCACTGACACTCAATTGATACTCTTAAAAACATTTCACGGTATATTCTACAAGATAGTAAGCTAGGCAGATATAATACTACCGCTTTGTTCCGCTATTTACGAGTATTCTTGGGATGTTGGTGGTTGGTATATACTGCAACGACTTGTGTTAGGAGTTTGCGACATAGCTTAGATGTTAAGCTCTGTGCGTATGTCAATTGGTGTAGATTCAAGATGAAGTTCCATGACGTTCCATTAAATATCTCATGGTTTCCTCAAGATAGTTCATAAATGATTGCAGCCTATTTTCATGTATTGTGTTAATTGTATAGTCATTACTGACTTTTGTGATTTTTTTTTCTCATCCAGGCCACAGCTATCCCGGGTGTTTGGGTATCACCAGACCATGTCAGCATGGTGTGGTGCAAACAACTAGTCATGGTTATAAACAGGTTTCTGTTTGATATCGTCGATCCGAAAACTGACCAAATAACAAAAAATAAATTACAATTGACGTCAAAGGCGAAGCAATACTTCAAGGTATAATCAGTTTAAGCATTATTATTTTGATAGTGAATAGAAAAGTGGTTTGAACGTTGGTCTCCCGAATATGTGGTCGATCGAATCCGGCACGCATCAATATTTTACAAGTTATGTGTGTATTAAAGATAATTATCACTTGCTTCGTTAAATGAAAACAGTGGGGATAGCACACTTGAGAGTTCTAATTTGATTTAATGAAGGTGTATGTAGTCTGCCAACCCGCACTCGGCCAGCATGATGGACTACGGCCTTAAATACTCTCAGTGTAAGAGGAGACCAGAGCCTAGCATTGGGACAATTACAGGTTGTTATGATGATGAATAACCGGGAACATCGACTTATTGTGCCAACTAGAACAGTCCAAAAGAAACTTTGCCACTTGGGTTATCACCAGCTACCGATTGTACTTCCAGTTGCTTAACTACCAATCTAATAATTAGAATGTCAATGCTTCAATTTAATATCATCGTCAAAGATATCCATATTAAGTTACACTGTGGTATGACAGAGAAGTAACGGTACTTGATAATTGTAATAATGGTATGAATATTAAGTATACATTTAGTAATGATGTTTAATACAATTAGTTTTGATTTAATATAAACTTAACTATTCAGTGATTGCCTAGAGGTTTGAAAGTTCTTCTCCAGAATGGGAGGATGGCGGTTCCAACCCTACACGCACTAAGTTTTCATTCAAATTAGAAATTATCACATAGTTTGTTAAAGGAAAACATTGAGAGGAAACCTTCATACTTGAGGGTTCTCCATAATGTTTTTGAAGGTGTGTAAAGCCAGCAATCTGCACTGGTCAGCGTGGTGGACCTTGGCCTTAAACCCAGTCGTTATGAAAGAAATCCCGCGCTCAGTAGGAAGACAATGGGTTGTATTGATTTTGAAGAAACTACATTCAATATTAGAATTTGTAACAGCCTACATAATAATATGCGTAACACGAAACTAGTGTATTATTTCCTACACGACGTAGAAGTTTTAGAAAAGTCAATAACATAAATTAATTAAAGTACGTAGACGCAATAAACACACCAGAACAATATTGGTGAAGGGGAACAACCGAGAGGAAAGCGGAGGGCACTAATGAAATGTAGCGAGGGAGTTCTGTGGCTAAATGTAGCGAAACAAACGCACTGTTACAAGTTCCAACAAAACATCGACAGCAAAAACAAAGATCCCGAGCGAGATCTGTCTTAACTGGGAATAAGTTACGTTTCTTTTTACGTTCAATATTTTTTGAACAAAGCAATAACATCCGCCGTCACTATCTTACGAACCCATCTGTTTCGTTTTCTGCATAACGTTTTGCAAAAAGGTGTTGGGAGTACTATTTATTTTTTACGTACAACACCAAATGTATTAACTATTCTGTGTTCACAACGCACTACGTTGTAGTAATATTTCGTATGGTAATATCATTATATGTAACACATAAAAAACAACACAAATTACTCTTTATCGGTACATCGAAAAGT
>DWPQ01001726.1:0-11721 GCA_018251795.1 Perichares adela | reverse complement strand
GCTGTCTTGGGCAGTAATGCATTTGTAGTACCCATGGTGACATGGACGCCAATAACCAGTGGTGACTGTTTACCATAAGGTGGCCCGTCAGCTTGTTTTCTTGCATGCAATATAAAAAAAAACATAGTCTACTTTTTATATTTCTATGGCTTGTAACCCATTTTATTTCGAGTTTTCAACCCTCTACAGCCTGGTTCTCAAGATCCTTTCTGCCGCGTATGTGCAAACTGTGGAATGAGCTTCCGTTCGAGGCATTCATGCAGTGCCATGACATGGTTCTTTAAAAAACCGTAAAAAATGCTCTCCTTCAGGGCCGGGGATGCATTGGCGACTCTTCTGGTGTTGCACGTGTCCATTGGCAACGGTGATCACTTAACGTCAGGTGGCCCGTCTGCTTTTTCGTCAGTCCTTAAGACTATAAAATAAAAAGTTGACGACAGAGCCCAGGATTTGATCAAGTTTTGGGTAACTTGATGAACTTGAACATACCTTTAATTTGTATAGTAAGACGATTTAGGGACTATTTATTAGCGGAATATCAATATTATACGAAATAATACAACATCCAATTATTGTTACAGTTCAGAGCGTTATAAACAAAAGTTATTAAACCTCTTTAATTACGTGTCTCGTGTATGAAGCCTATGTTTTGACGTGATAAGTAACTCTTCCATGAGGAAAACACAGACTTCGGATTTGCTGAAACATCACTTTCATTCAAGATAAAGCCTTGAGAGCGAAACGTCTCGTAAAAAATGCATATCGTTAGCTTTGTAGAACAGTCTCAGTAGAAAAAGTACGGCTCCGTTTTTATGACTCCCAACGCGCGTTCTGTACGTCCTATTTTTGCCTTTTATTATTTCGCTGTCGAGTCTACACTTTAATTCCATTACCGACCCTTCTAAGGCCGGTCTTTGTAGGATCGAACGAAATATTCTTGGATTCACATTATATGTGACTTGAATTGGAATTCACTTTTATTTTTTAAGCGTTTCAAATTTATTTGTTCAGTATCGACACTTAATGTAGAGGAGCATAAAGCGGACTTAATGCTAAAAGTATTTTCAGCCAAGCTCAGCTTAGCTGAGGGATAACATTGAACGATAAATAAATAAAAACTTGAATTATATTTATTATATCAAACGTATATCATATAATAAGTTTTTTCTACAAAGGTCTTCATTCAAAGGTGAGACGATTAGATATTGAATTTTAAAATTTTCGTCCCCGGTTCAGTGTTTTTTTTTGTTGCAATTTTTGACTGTGTAAATTTAGAGCCGGAAACCATAGTTTAAAGCTAAAACATAACCATGTGAGTAAAAGTTCCCGCGACACAATAGGTGAAGGAATCTTAGTTGGTGGTTTCACAAAAGTTGTTGTGCAAGCCTTAGATCTCGTTTGCGAAACACCTCGGTACTCTTATCTATTAGATACTTATAATAAAACAAAGTCCCCTCAAAATTTTCTGAACGGGTTTTTGTACGGTCATTACTAAAAGATAGTGCAATACTTTGAGAAGGTTATAGGCAATAGTGTGTATTACGATTTTATGTCAGTTGACTAAAATATAACGATTAACGTTAAAAAAATTCGCTTGCTGGGAGCTTTCCATGCTGGCGAAGTCGCGGGCACAGCTAGTGTATAATATTTTTATAAGGTCTGATTTACTCTTGTGGTATGGAGACAAAATAGATGACGTTGTTAAATGCAGTTATCCGTTGACGAATAATTTAAGTTATTTTTTCTAAACTGCGTAACGAATAACAATAGAGTTCGACTGTGTGTTCATAACCGATTTCGTGTGAGTTCAGGGCATAGCGTAACAACCGCAGCAAGTGGCCGGGATAGCAGGTGGTGCGGTACGGGATCGATGTTCCCGCACTGCGGATCATCCCGGGCATTAAGCGCGAGTCGGAATCGTTTCAATACGCCACGTTTTGGCAACAATATTGACCAGTCAATTTGTTCACACACAATTGGAAGTTTCTAGGTTTTATGATTCCCTAGTACAATATAGTTTCACAGAGTTGGAAAATGCAGTCATTCCATTCGAAGATGAAAAAAGGATCACAATAGCCGTAATCATTATGGCAATTAACCTTATTTATTTGGCAATTGAAAAATGGGACCTTAATATTCTACGTATATTTAGCCATGCATATTATTACACAAAATTATATATCCAATATCTATTCTGTACACCGAATATATAAAAGGAAAAATAATACTGAAGAGAAGTAATCAATCAGTTATTTGTATCAAAGCATTCAAAAGTGATTATCCAACAAGACTGCTGGATTATTGTACTGTATTTAACGTTCAAACAGAGACGTGTCTCCCTTGGATTCACATAGACCAGTGATGCGTACAGATGCTGAAGCCATTGAAAACAAGCTATTTTTGTCTCGCACCGAGATTGATAGTCTCCGAGTAACCAACGCGCGGAAGCCTTATATGTCGCGATAACAGTAAAGACGTGGTTTACATCTTGCTTATGCTTATAATCAAGTCCACGATGTTGACGACGAAATTCTTCAGTTTTCTATCTTAATTTTTTGTGGTTGGTTTTCTTTGTACGCACCAAGACGTAGATTACGATCTCTTAATATTTTTCCGTCTTCCCGCATTAATGAAATGATGTCCTAGAAGCCGGTTCTTCGCTTCCTTCATGACCGGGAACGCATTCGTCATACTTGACCGCTGCGGATGTTAAAGGGCGGCCGTCACTTCGTTACGATTCGTAATAGTCATTCTACTTCCCCATCACATGTAACCCAATTATGTATTACCCAAGTATGTTTTTTCATTTGTCAAGTCACAATCGGTCAGAGTGGAGGTCCTGACCGCTCATGTTCCCCGCGGACTCGGAAAAACAGTATAATGTTTTCTAAAGAGCCAGTGAAGGTTTTTGAGTTGTTTGTACTCTGCGTGTTTAAACTTGTGCACGTACCTCCACTTTGTGTACGTCGTTAGTCTCTTTGGTAAACCTAAAATTGTGTACTCTGTAATGGCCAGCTAGATCCGCGCGATCAGAACGACTCCCAAAATTATTCCAGAGTTTTACTTTTGTGTCTATCGTGCATTCGTGCATATCGTGCATTGCAAGGAAGGGAAAGTGAGCAGACTTCTAGAATAACCGTGGAATGAGCCCACGTGACAATGTGCTTTTATGCGTCGGATGGCTATTTACACATAACCCCACCACCGTGAACATTTGCCCAGAAACTAAGAAATAGGTATTTTGCCTCGTGCCTCTAGTAACTACAAGGAAAACCTATTAGTACTCATTGGTAACATATTTACTGTTACGTTCGTTCTATCAATTGAACTTTAGCCTTTGTTGGCAATTGGCCCTAATTAAGGAACGTTCGATTCAGCTACTGGAAAATGCTGATTCGAACACGTTCGAGGACCTGATTGAAATATTAAACCTTATACTCAAAGAGGTGTTGTTGGCCGACTGCCAAGTTAGAAGTTTATTCTGTTCGTGAATTTATTAACTTGATATATCACATTGCCTTATAATTGCCTAGTAAATATCAATACCTATCTAACAGGGCAAGTAATTACGACCGCAGGCACATTAACCCAAATATTCACAAGGCAATGACGTTGTTTACATATACAATGAAATTAATAGGCATTCCTATTCTCATGTTATTATAAGCAAATAATAAAAATGCTAAATTGAAATTTTGGCCCCTAACGGTCACCCCATCGTCATACTACAAACATGCCGGGACTTGTCTTGTACAACATAACACGCTTAAAATTATATGTGTTATAGTACCAGCCAACCACTCGAATCTATCACCTTCACATGTGAAATGTTGACATACTTTATTAACCAGGAACCAAATACAAGATTTACTGAGATGTCACAAGTGTCATAAGTACCCCGAAACCACCCGACTCTACGCAGCCCTTATAACCTACACGTGTGTATTTTTGTTTATAATTAAGTGTACCAAGGACTTATACTTTTTTTTTTTATTAATAAAAATAATATTCAACAAACGAACGGACGGGCCACCTGATGGTAAGCGGTCACCGTCGCACGTGGACGTCCGTGACTCTGAACGCATCATTAACGTGTTGTCGACCAACAAACAAGCGGAAGATCCCCTCGTGCTTGACTCCCCGACACTGTAAACGAAACATGTTGAAACAATAATTGACCTAGGAGGAACCTAGTGGAACCTCGTTCGTTGATCAGCAGGCTACACTCCCTTGCAGGTTAGGTTGGCTTGGGCTCAAAGATGGTAGGAGCTCCTTCACCCAAGAACTTAATTATGGAAATATGTGAACTTAATCATAGAATACACCTTTAATTAACCATTATTGACAAATGCAATAAGATCGTCATGTCTTTAAAAAGTATCGCAAAAACACGACTGGCTCCGTATGCGTTTAATGAACCCGTAAATCAAGTTTTCCAGTCGCCTAGAAGGTAATTATAATAAAAAAAGTTTACGGGTCTTAAATCTTCAACGAAGATAATTTGAAGTGTGATTAATTGCCTATAAATTGAAAATAACTTACCTTTATTACCGTATTTCATTAGAATGTCAATTCATCAGCTAAAATTGTTATATAGTGAATAATACTCGTCTTAACGAGTTAATTGAGATTACGTTTAATCATTTTATCTGTTTTCTTACATGACCTCTAGGCTAAAATCTTAGCGGTTAGCAATTACGTTATGACATTTAAAAACTTAAGGTGCGGTAAGGTGTGTGGCGTGATAGCTCAACATCTTTCCGTCGCGAATATCTTTACCATACATTTTTAGGGTGTCGTACAGCGTGAACGCCAACCGCTAAGATTTTTGTCTAGGAGCTCTGTTTGATTTCCTTACTTGGATTCTCACTGTTCTTCATCAACCCGTAAATCCTATAGCGTGTTTTACTTTTGCCTTCGGGTTGCAGTGTTGGAGAGTCAGTAAAGAGAGGATCCTTCTGCTTCCTTTATTGCGTGGAAAGTATTGGAAACGAGTCAGTAATGCTTTTATAGTCACGGACGTTCATGGGCGGCGGCCATCTGGTTTGTCTTCTCGTTTGTCGGTTATTGACGTGTAAAAAAATATTGTTGTTAAAACTTCTGAATTTGTTAATAAAAGGTACGTATGGGTAGTTTAAGGGCTACAAGTCATAAAGATTCAGATTATTTTTGACGAATTTGCCTGCCGAACAAATAGTACCGTGCAAAATTCCCGGACAAAGGCAGAAATTTAAGTAAGAGATGTATTCTAGGCTCCTTTGCTATTCGTGATGCTACTATCGGAATATATATTATGGTGGGATTTGAATGTGTATGAGTGTATTATTTGTTTTGATGTTTATCCAACTGCTTAACGACAATACATACATCAGTTCATGGTTTGTTTACTACAATGTAACATTAAGTAGTAAGTAAATCATAAAATAGTTGCATTGCTATCAGCTCAAACGAGTTATGGTTATGTCGGGCGTAGGTAGACTTGTCTATTAATGTCTTACAAGCTGAGCCCGTGGCTCTGCCCGCTTGAAAATCAGTGTTTCGTAAAGTTTTTGCTGCGTTAATTCGAATCCCGCGTGATTTCTGAAATAAAAATTAGCCTACATTACTCCTTATTACATCAGCTATCTTCCAGTGAAAGTCCCGTCTAAATCTGTCCAGCCGTTCCAGAGATTAGCCATAACAAACAGGTAGACTGTCAGACAGACAAAAATTGCAAAAAAAAATATTTTGGTATATGTACTGTGTATACATACATACGCATTTAGTAAAAAGCGGTTATTTTAATATTAGAAACAGACACGTCCATTTTATTTAGTTGTATAAATATCAATTTGTCACTGCGATAAGCGCATTAGAAAATTAATTGAGTCTGACAGCTGATAGAGATATTGTGTGGAGACAGAAGGAGAGAGAGAAGTCGTCTTTGCGTGAAGCAGTCTTTCCCTGTACAATTGATACAGACGGCGAATAATCATGGTATATTCTTCCTGAGTTTTATAAACTTAACTTTAGTTGAACGATGCTCATGGATAAAATATAAGCGTAGAGGAAAAAACTCATTTAATGTAGTATTATCATCATAACACAAATGAAATACTATCCGGTTGGATGTGGTTGTGAAGTTTCATCTGCTAATGGACTACATGCAAAGAAGTCAGATTATTCAATGTTATAAGTGCACAAAACAGGTGTTTTCTATCAAACGGGGGCTTCGTCATGGTTCTCGTCGAGAAACTAGGTTAAACCTTTCCTTTCATCGCTTTTGAACGAGTATTAAATATTCAACTTTTGTTGATACTATAAAAACCACTCCAGCCGTTCCAGAAAATTTCTCATTAATTATTACTCACCCGTTAAATGCAGATCATAAAGTATAAAGGTCAAGTAAATTAAACATCTATAGTTTTAGTATAGCTGGATGGTCTCTGGCCAAGAAAGAACACCGCAGCTGGAGCTATTTATGCACAGATGAATTTGTGCCAGTCAGTCATCAACTAGTATGATAAATCTAGTTCGCCTTACACGCATATCAGTTAGTAGTGGGGAGATGATGTTTACTTATTTCCATTGTTTCCAATGATTACAGAAAGTAAATGCCCCATAAACACAACTGTTACGGCAGTACGTCTACATTTGAAACGTACGCACGGTTTTCCGCTTGACACCATAATGCTACATACATGAATAAGTGCTTTGCAAATTGGAGCATAACCTTAATTTCCCTCCTTAATGAGTGAGATTGGAAACCAGCAGTATAGGTTGTATCATACGTTCAACAAACTACCTTTACTAAGTTTTTCAGTTGAACATAAACTAGTCTATATGATTCGGCGTAATAGAGCTCATGGTCTAATGAATCGTCTTATTCATTATCGGCCGATTTCATCCTAGTTCATGCCGCGTACATGCAGGTTGTAAATTCACCTTCATTTTCCCGGTGCGCTAAGATATGGGGCTCTTTAGAAAAAGTGTAGAAGGACTTCTACAGGGCTGGAGTTGTATTGGCAACTCTTCTGGTGTTGACCACGTCCATAGATGATGGTGGCTAGGTACGTACCGTCACAAGGCCCCGTCCGTGTTTTCGTTTACCCTTAAGGCAATATATAAAATATGAAAGGAGACCTGCATAGTGGTCAACCCTCTAATGTGATGCAGTGTTGAGCAAATGACTTCTGGTTGAAATATGCTGAAGCGGCTATTGTTGTCCAAGCGCATTGTCTCGTCTGAAGCGGCTCTGGCTCTGCTTCATTATTTACGGGGTCGCATTGTTCTTGCTGCTTCTTTGTTATCTTCATTGTTATGAAATTGTTAAGTTTTCTTTACTTAAGAACACAGGTAGTTTTTTTCTAGGAACACTTGTTATTAAGCTTAAGATCCCTAAGAGCTACGTTACTTTTTATTCGATTAACCGTTCTTAGCACGAGGCGACCGCATTAATGTTTGCATTTGATCTATGTGAAACCTCATGTCATTATATATTATGTACTTGTTTCTTGGAAAGAATGGACAATTTTGCAGGAATATGTATGGCAACCTTAAAGTTGAGCTGTTGGTGATTCAAAAATGTAAAATGAATAAAAGGAAATCCCAAGTAATGCATTTTTTATATATATATTTTCATGCTACTGTTTGTTTCTGTATTGTACTGTGTACATTACATTGATAACGTAATAAGAATTTAGTCTACGAAGAATATTATAAAATCAAATACCCGATCGCGGCTTCATTAGTTTTTAACTAGTGTACAGCTAATTTGATTTTGTATTTTATAATGTCAGTCGCCAATAGCTCAGCTATGAAGTATTTCGGGATAACCGTTTTTTACGATATACGATATATTTTATGTGCATTCACAGCATTAATCGCAATTTCAATCAACACCAGAAATCCTTCTTTCTGTGGGAGTGTCTGTAGGCCTTTATTATCTGTTCCAAGTTTCTTATTTAATTACTACTAATCCTAACTCAAGCATAGAAACTTTAAATCTAGGTTCATTTGTAGCTTGTTCCATAGTCATGCCATGCACAATATCCAACGCTAAAATCTATCACGAACCATCTAGTTATTTTCCTCGACCATTATGGCTGAGCAAATTAAACGAGCGCCGTAATTACATAATGGCATTCAATTATTTTCCAGCGTTTGGAATACGCTTAAGTTGAGGTCATTGTTAAAATGAATAAGAAACATTTAGAGCATATTGAAGTGTAACCGGCTTCACAAATGCTTGGGACAGCTGACCAATCGTCACCAGTCATGGTGCAACCTACTGAAAAACCGACTATGAACTATCTTCAATTCACTCTTGTTGGGGGCCATTGAGCTGAATAACATCGTTTAAACATGCTCTTGCTTGGAAATATAAATCATTATCTACATACTTGCCTTTTATGTTATACGCGGTGGTGACCACTTGCAGAAAAGTCTTTCTGCTCGTTTGTTCGGGCGTAGGGTATGTACCACCTTTTTTACTAGTCTGAAGAGCAAATGTCCAAGCAGATGAAGACCGAGCATAACTTGATGACAGATGACAGCACTTTATGCACAGTGGTTACGTAATTGTTAACTTGAGAACCGCATCGGTGATAACTCTAGTTGCTGGGTTGTCGAATACTGAAGTATATGTCAGGTGATGCGTTTATAATTTCATATCGCTCAATGCTGCCCTTAGTGTTGCAGTGAAAGTAGAGCCCAAACTAATTGATTTCTACGTCAGTTTCGAACGCGAGGCTGCGAAATATCCGAATAAGCATTTCTGCAAAAAACGTATTTAGATTGAACTAATATTGAATGATTGATTGCGGCTACGCTCGTGGCTAGCCACTATTACTTCAATTTGTCTCTTATTTTCTTCCATCCTGTCGAGGGAGATTGATTGATTTTGAGATTGGCGTCCTTTCTTTATTTTCATATGATGTTAATTTTTTTTGCGCAAAGAATGTTAAAGTTAGCGGCAAAACCGCACTTTGTGTTTTTACATCTCATTGATTGCCTTACATTAAAATATGTAAAAGATTTCTCAATTCATATATATTTTTGACCTTACTCTGTTAAATGTGAAGGTACCTACGACGAAGATTCCCCACTAAATGATGTGTGTGACATTTATTTAAAAATATTTTCTTTTCATATATCTTTATTAAAGTAAAAGGAACGGGTAGATAAATACGTATTAAGATTCTACATACATATTTGGTGACCTTTGATGAAAAGCCTCTGATTTATGGTTATAGTTGGTGTGGTAGCTGGCTGAAGCGAAATTGCCTGTCCCGGTGACCTATATGTGTACCTGTATGCGGTTAATTTTAGCTGATGCGACCCAGCCGTTGGTAATGTTAGAAGTAACCAAGTAAATCTAACGTATTTCCGTGAGTTGGAAAACTAGTTAATAGGTTTCACACCCTGTATGACCACCACCATGTGTGCGGTGGCCATGTTATTACTGATGTGCATGAAACAGTGACCACTTCATCAGTAGGTATATATGTGTGAAATTTCTTTATCAGATCTTTTTTTTCTGTCACTGTTATTGCTTTTTTATTGAAGTCGACTGTATGAAGGTGATTATTATTATAACTATACTTCATTGGCATTAAAAATAATAGTGTATGTCAAGTTAAAACTATTTCTGGTATCTCAATTGAACTTTACCGCAAATCAAGAGGAATTTGGCCCCGTCCTAAATTTATAAAATATCGGTGGTACCAATTGTTGTTCGTTCGCGTTCGAGTAGAATTATCTGAACAAGTAATCTTTGGTTATATATCAGGTCATGAAGATACGCATGTTTGTACGGTTTGCGGTGCAGGTGATCTGATACATAGGAATATCGGTTTACGTGGATGTTCTCGGTAAAGTGGCCTTCATCGACTGTTACGTACTCGAGTCTACTTCAAATTCTGTTCAGTGTTTGGGGAAAGTACCACAACGATCGGTTCTCTGAGTCTAAATCCACGCTGTTACTCAAATAATATAAACTGTTACTCTAGCTAGTAATATAAATTTAATATTTCTTTGCATCGCTAGGGGCAACAATAAATCTTGGAAACCTTACTTAAAGATACAATTGGATAAGAGGAAAGCGATTTATATAACTTGTTTAATATGTAAAATACATTGCGTAAACATACTCGAGACTTGCCTTTACGTCGTGCTGTGTGCGTTTTTTCAATAAAACGGTACGACGCGAGTCTAGCGTCTAGCCACATATACTCTAAATTAGATAGATACCTTTAGTTATTCTTTTGACGAATGATTTTCTGTACAAATAAAGATAATTGAAGTGTCTCATTGTAATATTAAAATAATTATTTACTGTGTATATACGCGGTAAGTGTACTTAAACTATTAAAATTTTAAAAAATATCAATATTTCTCTCTCTGTCTGTTTGTTCCGGTTAATCTCTGGTACGGCTGGACCGATTTCTACTCTCATTGGAAGATAGAGGAGGTTGTGGAGCATCATATAGATTACTTTTTATCTTAGAATTCCTGAGGAGTCCAGATTTATGCTAGAAGAACTTTTTAACACATTGATTTCCACGCGGGCAAAGCTGCAGGCACAGCTAGTTACAACTAAAAAACCTTAAACGTATAAGCTGAAACCATCATTTCATAATCCGACCGGAAACTCCCGTTTCGGATTCCAACTAGTAGCGACCTTACATTTTAATGAACCTCTATAATTAGCTCAGATCTTGTGAGCCAAAATCTTCGCTTGAATTAATATTAATGACGTATCCATTACGCTAACCAAACGACGTCATAACCAATATTATCTGTGTACAGACTGTACAGTAAAGTCTTTGTTTCATCTTTGTTTCATTCCGAACGAGACAATTTATTTACCTACGTAAATAATGGCTACTTAGGTGTGATAATTGTGTTTAAATTAATATTGTGTACATTCTTAAAAATATCGTGGAGGTAATGAAAAATATAAAAAAGGAAACCTTTTTTTATCGAGAAAATTTCATATAATGTTGTTTTCATCTCTCAGCAGGTGTAGATAATATAGCCAAGAAAGATATACCTAAGTATTTGGTTTCTTACAAAAACATAAGGGACTAGTGATGTGTAAAATCGACCGAATTTCCGATGACCCCCTTTTATATATCCAAAGTACGTGAGATGTATCGATCGAAGCTTCTAGAACACAAGTCACGGGGCCACGCGGAATTCATTACTGGGGCGTAACTCGCCATTGTTTCGGGAAATTGTCGTATAGACCTCGTGTGTGATCTTACTTGTTCAGCGGGGGTCCCAGGTTCAATTCCCCGCTGGATCTGATATTTATGTGACAAATATTATTTGTTTGTTTTTGATGGTTATTTCGCTGTTGGTCCTAGCGGCCCTTACAGCTTCATGCGGACAGAACATCAATATTGTATATAATCTCGATGCCACCACGGGTGTGTACATACATGTGTACGGGTCGGTCTTAAAACACTTCAAATTTATGGATATGTTATTTATTATTTGAAAAAGAATGTAAGCCGTGAACAAATAAAATAAATGTATATTCCCAATTGGTGTCGTTGTTCATTAACTAAGTGATCTAGGCGAGGCGACTGCAATTTCAATTAGCAATATCGTCATAATTCTGTCGGAAATCTCTATATTATGAAAACGATATACCTATGTATATATATGACGACCGAGTGGCACAATGGTCACCATGCCGGACTGCCACGCAGAAGTCCCGGGTTCGATTCCCGGTCG